>VZSC01019786.1:785554-837183 GCA_013398225.1 Steatornis caripensis | reverse complement strand
CCCATGTTACTCTTCAGATTATGTGTTTGTTAATTCTCTTGTAGTCCTGAAAGGGAAGGCTATAAAAATGAAAACAAAAGCCAATCTGCTTTAGATACTGCTTTAGAATACCTAAGTGTTATATTGTGTCATTACCATGTAACTTTTCTGGTTAATTGCTGTCTGAACCTGAGATAGTTTCCTTCTTGTGCTAATTAACCGTGTGGAATTTGGGTAAATCTGGTGTGATTCAGATACCTGTTTCCATGAAGCTATACAGCAGCATTAGATGTGTTTAGCATTTTGCTAAACTTTCTGATTTGGTAAGCTCAATTTACCATTTAAAAACTTCTATTTCTTGGACATATAGAACAATTCTTAGAGTTTTCTTCTACCGAGATCATAATCCTAGGGAAAATTGTGTGATTAAAATGTTAACTATTTGCTATTGTTCACTCATCAAACAGTTGGATATAATACTAACTAAATGTTAATGTATGTAATGTTAATGAGTAATATTTAAGCTGTATAATTTATATTTTTGTTCGTAGAGTTTGGTGTCACATGGAGGATTTACAATATGCACAAGATCATCTTTGTGGATTAATAAATTACACTCCCAATTAATGATTATGCAGGTTTAATACCATATCATAGTATTCTATATAATAAATTTCTTTCTCTTTAGATGTGAACAAAATTTGTGAAGTTAGTTTATTGCAACGCTAATTCAGAAATGTATCTCCTTTTTTTTTTAAGTTGCTTTGGAACTGATTAAGAAATCAGATTCACAGCCAAGTTCTGTCATGTTGCTTGATTTTATTCAACATATCATGAAATCTTCCCCACTTATGTTTGTAAATGTGGATGGAAATCAGGAGAAAACTGAATGCAGTTGCATTGGTGAGTTTGCTGAAAATGTTTGTGTTAAAGTTTGATATTTTCAGGATTTAAGTTTTCTGACAATAGGGTCATATGGAAGAACAAAAATGGGAAAAAGGCAGATTTGTAAGTTCAGCATTACATATTTGTAAGTAAGTGAATATTATGACAGACTTTCAGTGATGTGAATTAATTTGCAATTGTGATAACTGCAATTTATCAGGGCATAGTCTGACCTTATTCATTACCATTGCTTAGTGATATTACCTGGTTCGTGTTGATGAGATATGCTGTACACATATTCATTGCCTGAGGGTTTTTTTGACAGAGGAAAATGTCTGGAATGACCCAGTGTAAAATGTCTCCCAACCTCTCCTCCCCCCTTTCATCCTTTTCAACAAGATCTGAAGATCTGCTAAAGAAATGTCCTCGCAAAGGCTTTCTGTTTACTAAGCCTGCATGCATATATCTCAAGGAGTTTTCATTTGTTTTGCTGATGAGCAGCCTGCTCTCGATGTGCTTGTAATAGAAGGTTTGGGGATTTATCTTAATAATTTTCTCTTTGCCTTTTCTTTTTTATTGTTCCAGAATTCAGTAACTGGATCATAACAAGGCTTCTCCGAATTGCTGCAGCTCCAAACTGCAACACATTGCACAAGAACATCTGTGATGTCATTTGCTCTTTACTTTTTCTGTTTAAAATGAAGAGTGGCTCCATTTTTGAAGTACTAACAAAAGACTTGCTGTTACTTTTCCAAGACTTAATCTTCCTGCATGAAAGAGATGCACAAAAGCATCTCTGGGGAGATGGACTCTTCTGGCCAGTGACTGTAAAGAGATTTTCAAGCAATGCAAGTGACAATGTGGGATATTTAAGAATGGCACCATTACAGCTGATGAGTATGCCCAATGTAGAATGTTTGGAAGTTATATTAATGTCTGTTCTAACAAATATTGTTGCGGATATGTTTTTTGTAAGACAAGATGTTATTCTCTGGGGGATAGGTTGCTCCCTGTTGGAGTATGGTAGTCCAAACGTTAAAGCTTTGGCAGTGAAGTTTTTAGTAAAATTAATTCATTTAGGAGGACCTCCGCAACAGCTGGCCAGTGTTTTCTTTGCAGTCTTTTTTGGAATTTTACAGTCAGCACTTGAAATGGATACTGAAGAATTGGAACTCTTTGGAGAACCGCTGTTACTGTTGGTGAGGACATTGTTGCCTTTTGAAGCAGATTCTTACAAAAATATTGAACCTGTCTACTTGAATATGCTGCTAGAGAAGCTCTGTGCGTTGTTTGAAGGTGATGTGTTTAGGTGTCTTCAGTCAGAAAAACTGAAAGCTGCTTTATGCCATATACTGCAGTATTTTCTGGAGTTTGTTCCAACTGGCTATGAATCTGCCTTACAAGTAAGGAAAGTCCATATCAATACCATATGCAGAATTTTTGTGAATGTGCTTGGAACTCAGGAAGAGCAAGAGGTAGGTTAATTTTAAAAACTGTATTTATCGTGTGAATAGATAATGTACAAAAGCCTATATCTGTGCAAAGAAGAAAATCTAGGAAATACTAATTTTGGTTGCATAATTAAATTGATACTCCTTGTTTCTCAGCTGGTTCGCATATTTGTACAGGTCAGAGTTCTTAGTTGGGTGTAGCTGGACCCTATGTTTTTCAGATGTATTAAATTATTGAGAAGCTATGCAGGCACAAGGGTCTGTCTGTAATCATACTATAAAATGGGAGTAACGCTACACAGACCCAACACAAAGGCAGAGAGTATGCTCATGTAAGGGCATCTTTACAAGTAATTTCCCTTCATCTGAGCTGCTTTTACTTTCTAACCATATGCTTTTAGTCATGTTTGTTGGGGACAGGCAGACGAAAAGGTTTGAGTTAAAATAATGAGGTGTTGATATGCTGAGTGCTCCCTCTACCCTGTACACTCACATGTTTGTCATTTATTATCTCTTAATATGTCTGTCTTCATGGCTTTGGTAGCCACGTATTATGACAAGAACTGGGAAACAGCTGTAGAAGCTGCATTCCTTTTAGTAGGAACACAGGAAAATTCATTCCTTATGAGAGTTTTCATCTTGTCATAAGGATTTTTGTAGAGAAAGGTTTTTAACAACTTTGTTGCCATAATATGTTGAAATTTTGTATTTTAAGTCAGAAACAATAATGTCATATCTTCCGGAAGTAAGGCATAGCTTACATCATGGTACTTTTGTTGTTTGTCTGTCTCAGTACCTGCTAAGTCCGCTTTATACAGCATTAAAAACACAAATGGAAGAAATCTTTCAGGAGCTTCATCAGAACCAGCTAGATACTCCTGATACTGATGGGTGGAGCAGCAGCAGTGATGAAGTTCCAGAGAAAAGACTACGATTAAGCCTACCAACAAAGCATCCAAAGAAATCACCTACACCAGTAATGTATGACACTTATTATTCACTAGCCAAATTATTATAAAAGTAGTTATTGAATAACAAATGACAGTTGTTTGGGTTTTTTTAAGCAGTTTCTTTGCAACAGCCACATCGAAAGATGTTTCAGGAAAAGATCTAAATGATATTTTGAAGGATCAGAATCTACAGATTATTTTAAAGTCAAGTATTAGTTAAAGAGACTGTATTTTTAATATATTCAATGCAAATTATTTTCATTTTTACACACTGAAAACAGAAAAGCTGAGAAAAATACATACAGAATGACAGAATCATGTATGTGACTATGCTGTTGCACTGGGTGTGCTTAAAGGAGGTGTAAGTCAGGTTGTTCTCAGATGAACAAAGCCATTTCTCTCAGGCTCTGCTTGTGCTGTGCTTCAGCTCCCTGATTTATCTTGGACTTGTTCCAGCGTGTTGATCTCTTTCTTGTATTTGAGCACTCAATGGCTCCAGTATGCTGTACTCCAGGTGTGGACTCGTAAGCGTGAAAACTTTGATCAGCCTTCACTCTTGATACTTGATAGCCCAGTATGTAGTTGACCTTCTTGGCAACAGGGTCACAATGCTCTTTTATGGTCAACTTTTCCATAGTCCACCGGGTCATTTTCTCCAAAGCTTCTTGCTAGTCAGTCAGCCCTCAGCCTGTTCTGTTGCACAGGGCGGGTTGTGCCATTGCAGGACTTTTCATGTCTTTGTTGACCCTTCATGAGGTTCTTGTCAGCCTAGTTTTCCAGCCAGTTGAGGTCTTCTGAATAGGCAGCTGTCCTGTTATCCATGGAGCTACCTGTCTCACTGTGGAAAGGAATCAAGTTAGTCTGGAGTGATTTGCCCTTGGTAAATATGTGCTGGCTGTTCCCAGTCACCTTCTTGTCCCTTATGTGGCTAGAAATGAGTTCAAGGAAGACTTTTTCCATAACCTTCCCAGGGACTGATGTTAGGTTGGCAATTCTGTAGTTCCTTAGATCCTCCTTTTTATAGTCATCAGGAACGACCCTAGTCACAGCTATCTTCTAAGGATTGTGGCGTTATACCCATATAGCCTTTCAGATAAGTCTGATTTGCAACATACTTAACTTCAGAGTTAGTATCTTGCTCTCCTAAAGAGCACGTTTAAGCTAAAGCTTCATTTAGTATTTTCCTAATCTTATATCCAACATGAATTAGCTCTGGTTTCACTACGATGATTTATCTTTTCTGGGAAAAAAAAAAAAAGTACGTGTTGGATGATAATTAATATGATCAAATTACAGACTCAGTCCTGTAAACATGAAATTGAAGAGCACACTGTGGAATGCCATCGCAAAGAAAGCTGCATCCTTAATATTTATTCTTGAGAAAGAAATTCTGACAGCGGATATTCTTCAGACTGTAGAAGGGATTGCTGTAATTCTTCGACTAGCTGCTTTGTGTATAGTTCATTGTTCTCCCCCAACAAATTCTACCAGGTAAAGCTACCAAGGTGAAACCATGAGACCAATAGTTTCTTGTAACTGTTCTTATGATTTGTGTAGATTACTTTAATGCTTGTCCATATATCATGACAAGTTTTGGATAAGTCCTATATGTTTTAAATAGGTTCGTTTTCATAGAAACTTTGTTTACAAACAATATAATATTAAATGTTTATAGTCCATTGCATTGATCATATGATTTCTATTTTAACAGTGTAGATCATAGAGTAACTCATCTGTGTAACTCTGACACGTGTAAGAATACTCTGAGCTCTTCAGATTCAGTGGTGAATACACAGTTCACATGGATTTCCTCTGATCTTATCACAAGAGTAGTGCAAGTCTGCAGAAATCTGTTAGAGGCTGCTACACAGATTATTAACCTAGAACAAGTGATTGACAGAATAGTGAAAATCTTTGATGCTTTGTTGTATGCACAAGGTGAGTAATCCTTTGAACTAGCGTGTCTTTTATTGGCTTTTTAAATTAGGAATGCATCTGACTAAACTGATCTGTTGTGGTAGAGGTACTGAAATTATAGATCTTGTGTTAGAAACTCCAACTCCTGTTAAGAGAGTTTCCTTTGTAGTGGTTTTGAACATGATTTACTAGTCTTTGTTTGTACTTCTATTGATTTTTATCTGAACAAGAGACTCCACAGGAATAGTGAATATGTGTAAGAAAGAAACAAACTTCTAGCAGTTTTCTTTTTAAAACGCACAGAGGCAACATGCCTTACTATCTCTGTTTTATTCAAAGATTTCAAAGCTTCTGACCAGCTTCAGCAAATGTGGCATGCAGGAAGCGTAGCAAAAATATTAAGTACTTGCATGGTTTTTTAGAAGTAGCTGTAGGATGGAGAACAGACTCTACTAAGACTCAAGTGTTGTTATGAGTTCAGCTTACTAGCCATCCCAAAGTTCACCCAAGAGTCTTCGTACAAATCCAGACACACCTAAGTTGTGTTTGTTCTGCTGCTCATGTATTAAATGCTGTCAACTGTTTAATTAAACTTTAGATTATTTTGATGTAGCACTACATAATTTATTATTATATGTCTTAAATGCAGAATATTGACATGTAGGAATAGTGATACTAATCTCTCCTGATAGAAAAAGCAACATTTTGTAGCAAGTCAAGAACATAAAATGTGCATCTGTTTTATAAGCTATGCAGAGCTGTAAAATTACCAAGTTTTTTGTTGTTTTGCTGTTTTCTCCCTAGTGAGAATTCCACTGAGCGATCACATTCTTGATAACTTATGTGGATTGCTGTCTCTGCCCTGGATTTGCAGCCATCCTGATGGTTCTTCTTTTAAGCCACTTGCTTTTGGGTTTGATCCTCTGGTTTTGAGTCAAAACACTGCACAGAGTTTCTGTAAGTATGTTAAAATATACAAAACCTAATATCTCTCTGAAAAGATTGTTCTAAAGTAAAATTATTTTCCTTGCCCTCTTATGATGATTGATGATATTTGAAGTTTCAATCAAATAATTATCTGCTTTATCTTGTTTCTTCTCTTTAGCACCCGAAACTCAGTCACACTGTGTGTTCCTTCTGTCTCTCTTCCCAAGAAACATTCGTCTGGATTGGAGAAAATCCATTTATCATTGGGCACTACAAAGTCCCCATGAAGTAATTCGGGCTACTTGTGTTAAAGGATTCTTCCTCCTGCTTCATCCACCAAACGTGCAGTCCTGCAGCATGATTCCCAAAGCTCTTTTGTGTGTATTAATGCTGCTTTTCTATATTCATGCAAGAAAAAAAATGGACAAATAAGAAATGTAGTATAAGTACCAAAAGAAATATTTATTTCTATTTTGTCCAGAATTTGCTAGATCTCAATTTCAGAAATCATAAGATATCAAGAGCATAGGTGAAAGTCACAATGTCTGTATGAGACAATAGTGTTTGCTTACCATGTCAGAACACAAGTTCACTAGTTGAAGACCCCATTTCTTATTAATGACTTCAAGCTAAGAAGGGGAAAGGAGATATCTTTGTCAGTTAAATGTACTTGATATTTGTCTTTACGTCTCTTAAAATCTTCCCAACTTCTCTGCCGTTTGTATATATGTGTTTGGTGTCTCCTGTCCTATTGTGTTTAGTTTTAGGTTTCTTTATAATATGCCAGACTTGCCATGCCCAGTGCTACTTCAAACATTTAATAGAACTTGAGAGTAATCTGAAAAGAAAAAAGATAATTTAGTGAGACAGGTCCTTAAATTATCCTAATAGTACTTTTAGTGTAGTTAGAGAATTCAGGCAACGTAGAAAAATGGTCTGTTAAAATGGTTTAATTTTTCTTTCTGTTTCAGAAATCAAATTGAAGATGAGTCTGAGCTAGTCAAGGAGGCTTGTGCTGCTATAGTTGGGAAATTATCTTGTTGTCTTTCTGGTACATACAGTGTACAACCTTCCTTAGCAGACTCTGCTATTAAGCATGTTCCTTGTGATATTTTATGTAGCAGCCTTACTGTGACTTCTGCTCACGAAAAAACTTGTTCTGTGCAAGCCTGTGTTTTCAAGCCATTTCTTACTCTTCTTGAGAACAAAGTATCCAGTTCTGTAAAGCTAGGTATGTGACTACCTTTATTAACATCTTAGACTTCTGTATGAGGTACTAAGTCACTGCTTCTGTACCTTTCTCCATTCCTTTTTTCTATATATATTTTCTATATATATTTATATAACAATATATAGCTATATTGTTGCTTGAAAGTTATCTTTCAGTTATTCAGATATTATCTTTCAGTTAATACCACTGCTAATGTTTGATATTGTCATTGTTACTCTTTTTAAACTACCTTGGCTTAATTTTGGTCTATGGCTATATCTAGAAATGTAATACTTGATAACATCTGAATTTTAATTAGCTTTTTTGGTTTGACAATATTTACTTCTTTGACAAAAATATATGATGTGCTTTATGGTTTATTTGCATCACTGTTTTGTATACTTCAATAGATTTCTAAAAAGCATTAAAAATATTTTTTCCTTTCCTCCTCCAACCCATGCCACCCAGCATTTATAGAAAATATTCCTCATCTTTGCAAACATCTGGATTTTAACACTGATGAGTCCAGTGTGAAGATTCTTGTTGAGTCATTATTAAATCTAATGGAAGATCCAGACAAAGATGTAAGAGTGGCTTTCAGTGACTGCATAAAGAACATACTAGAATCCTTAGACTCTGAAGGAGGATTTATAAAAGAGGTGAATTAATATTTGTATTTGCTTGTTTTTCCTAACTTACTATGGTTTTTGTTTCACTAATGTAAAATAGTCTAAAATTATTTTTGTTTTGTTTTTCATGTATTCCAGCTGTTTGTTTCAAGAATGAAAGAAGCCTATACAAATGCCAAAATATCAAGAAATAATGAGCTTAAAGATACCTTGATACTCACAACAGGCGATATTGGAAGGTATTTTTTTATAGTATCTTGAAAATTATGAAATAGTGTCAGTTTGTAATGCAAAGTAACTTTTTGTTCAAGTAAGCGTAAGATTAAATTACTTCTTTCAAGGTCAGCCTTTGTCTGGAGTCCTTTGCAACTGTACTAAGCTGTTGATGCATGTGGAATATTCCTCGCTTTCTTCTGCCCTGTCACAGAAAATACGTATAAGCTATGCAAATACAATGATGAATCATTTTGCATTATGGTAATTGTATATTCTAAAGTCATTTATTAATGCAATGATTCTTTTTTCCATTTTAATTCCTTTTCTTCTGCTTACTTTGTAAGGGCATCAAAAGGAGATTTGGTACCATTTGCCCTCTTGCATTTGTTGCACTGTTTGTTGTCCAAGTCAGCTTCTGTGGCTGGAGCAGCACACACAGAAATTCGAGCCCTGGCGACAGCTAAGTCCATAAAACTGCAAGCTTTTTTCAGTCAGTACAAGAAGCCTATCTGTCAGGTAAAAAGAGGAGTTGGTGTTTTAGAAAGATATATGTTTAGGTTCTTTTTGTAATTTTGAAAATGGTATTAAAGGTAAAAATTACATTATTTTACAAGGTGAAATCTCGTAGGACAAGAAAGAGATCATTTAAAAAACAAAACCAAACCAGCCGAACATTCGGGAAGGAATGGGAAATCTTTGACTTTGTCATGGACTTCACCCCGCAGCACTACTGCTTTTGCTTTTTTATTCCCTAGATGCTGTCATGCTGAAATGGCAGGACTATATAGTTTCTTGCATTATATGGTATCATTGTCACAACAGGCTATGAGTTAAAATGGGTATTGAAGTTAGTGTTTTACAGGCACAGTAGTGACATGATTGATTTGTTCTTTTGTTTTACCCATTACCTAAAGACAGAAGTTTTGTTTAGAAGCAAATTATTAAAAGCAGACTTTCCTAGTTTTGAATATTTTGTAAATAATACAATGTCTGAATCCAAGGTTGCAAAATTAAATGCAATTAGTAAGTGAATCATAATCCAGTTCTATCACAGAGTAATACTCATAGATCTTTGTGCAATAAACGAGAAAGAAAAGTGCATAGAAAGCAGAGCGAAACTCTTGTGTTTATTTTTAGGAAGTAAAATAGGGGAAAGTAATACTAAACATATACTTCATGCTTAGTTTCTAGTGGAATCCCTGCACTCCAGCCAGATGGCAGTATTGAGTGCTCCATGCCAGGGTAATGAGCTACAGAAACAAACAGCTGCTCACCAGAGAGAAATGGCTCTGGACATGTTATCTGAGATCGCCAATGTATTTGATTTTCCAGATCTAAATCGCTTTCTCTCAGTAAGTTGGTCAGCCCTTTTTTACTTTTGATTTTGTGTGTGTGTGTGTGTGTGTGTGCACGCTTGCGCGCTTGTGGATTTCTGTTTTAGTCCACAATTTTTCTGTGAATGTCACAGATCTGAATTTTTTTCCTCTAGTTGCTGCAGTTTATTATAATATAGAGTACCTAGGGATTGCTGCAACTAGGAGCTCAAAAACAGAGAAACAGTTTTATCAAGGAATTACAGTGATGGCTGTAGTGCTAATTCAAGTATGACATGATGAACTAAGGTCTAGACTACTCAGTGTATCTATGTTAATGGTTTAGTGCACTTGGAGGGATTCTTTGTAAGGTGTGATTTTTTTTTTTTTGTTTTTTTTTGTTTGCATGGTGTCTGCTTTCTTGTTTCAAATGAAGAAAGCTATTGTTCTGTGGATAGATCTCTTCCTGATCTGGTTAGATACCTGTTTTACTTGAAGCCTAAGTAGCTTCAGACTCGTATTTTGCTTGTAGGTAGATGGGAAATGAACAACTGTTAAGTAAGCAGTGTTCTAGTTGACTGGTAAGTTGTGGAGGTATTGGGGTGTATGGATGTATTGGGTTTTTTGTTGTCTTTTTCTTTTCTGTTTGTTTTTTTTTCTCTTAAGATTTCCTTTTATCGAGAATCTGGATGGACACAAAAAATGCTTGCTCACTTTTTGTATGTTTCTCAGTATTGATTAGATGAAGCACCTCCTTAAGTAATTTTTATTTTATCTGCATTTTTACTAGGTATTTCAATCTCATTAAACTTTTTTATTCATACCTCTGGTCATACATACGACCAGAGGTGTGTGGCGTTGTACTGGCAGAAATGAAACAAAGCTGAACCATGGGTTTTTGGAGGGGGTTTTTTGTTTGTTTTTTTTCCATTAAGTCTTGTTCTTAATTTACCAGCGGACCCTACAAGTTTTGCTTCCTGACCTTGCAGCCAAAGCTAGTCCTGCAGCCTCCACACTTATTCGAACTATAGCAAAACAACTGAATGTAAACCGAAGAGAGATTTTAATCAATAACTTCAAATACATCTTCTCTCATTTGGTCTGTTCCTGCTCCAAGGATGAGCTTGAGCGGGCACTTCATTACCTGAAGGTAAATTGGTATTTTCTTTATTATACTTGCAGATTAGGAGCAACAACTGATGAATAGTGAGCTTTCTGCTTTATTTAAGTTAAGGTCTTGCAAAAAGCATAGGTGGGGAAATTGTATATGCAGAAGTTTTGTTCTTGTTATTTATAATCTGTTCTGTTGGCTCTTAGGAACTGTTATAAGATGCTTTGTGAACTTAAAAACTCTAAAAACTTGGTTTATCTAACATTGAGCTGATTGGAAGCTTTTCTATTATTATTTCTATGGTAAATCAAACAGAGCCCCAATGCATCCTGTCTCTCAGTGTTCTAGTTTCATTGTGATGAAATGAAGACTTGGTTTCTGTTTGCTATTTGATTATAGAATGAGACCGAGATAGAACTCGGCAGCTTGCTGAGACAGGACTACCAGGGACTGCATAATGAATTATTGCTGCGTATAGGAGAACACTACCAACAAGTCTTCAATGGTTTGTCAATATTGGCTTCGTTTGCATCTCATGATGATCCCTATCAGGGACCTAGAGAAATAACATCACCCGAACAAATGGTAAGGATGTCAAAATATTCATGTTCAGTGTTGTTCAATAATTTTTTTCTGCAATCTGAGAGTGAAGACAGTTTGACATTCTCTGAACGTTACTTATTTGAGGCAAAAGTAGGGGAAGGGCTGACATTTGATATTAAGTGTTCCAGTAATATGGAGATACACACCAAGTATGCATAAGAAAACAAAACAAAAAAACCCCAAACAAACAAACCAACACCCCATCCCCCAACACAAAAATCCCCAAATCCTACTGAAACAAAAAAACCCTGTAGCCCAATAGGAATGTCTTTCATTACCACTGATACTTCTTAAGAAGCAGCGTATGTATTTTGGATTCTTCTCATTTGTCTTTCAGAATTAGCATTTCATGCTTCTTAGGAATGTGTTAATAATAAGATTATTTGTTTTTTACTGTTTTTTTCACCTTCCTCCACAGGCTGATTATCTGCAACCTAAATTGCTTGGTATCTTAGCTTTTTTTAACATGCAATTACTGAGTTCCAGTGTTGGCATTGAAGATAAAAAAATGGTGCGTAAACTTAATTTTGAATATTAAAACAAAGATAAGCAAGGGCTATTTTAATATTCCAGACTTACTTGTGTGATTGTGCAACTGTCATTGAATTTTCAAAGATACTAAGGTTCCCACATGATTCTTGAAAACTGATGGGCTCACTGTAAGTAGGACTTCTGTGTAAGCTCAAAGGTTTTATTTTGTTTCTTTAATGGTCAGCTAATGTACATATTTCAGTCAGACATGGTATATGTAACAGTCATTCAACCAGTAATTCTGGAGAAAGAATCTAAGTGTGTGTTTTAGGTGTGAAATAAAGTGGAGGGTAAGGGAATNATCATAGAATCATAGAATGGTAGGGGTTGGAAGGGACCTCTAGAGATCATCTAGTCCAACCCCCCTGCTAAAGCAGGTTAGCCTAGAGCAGGTTGCACAGGAATGCATCCAGGCGGGTTTTGAATATCTCCAGAGAAGGAGACTCCACAACCTCTCTGGGCAGCCTGTTCCAGTGCTCTGTCACCCTCACAGTAAAGAAGTTCCTGCTCATGTTCAGGTGGAACTTCCTGTGTTCCAGTTTGTGCCCATTGCCCCTTGTCCTGTCGCTGGGCACCACTGAGAAGAGTCTGAAAACGAACACGGGAGAAAACTGGAGTTACTGCAGGAAACAGGGTTATAAGAGCACCAAAGGGCACAGCTAAAGAAAAAAAGATGCAAATCCAAGACAAACTGGGATTTATTTGTTTTGCTTCTCACAGAACAGATCCTTTCAGTTTTACAGTAAAGAACATTTAGAGAAATTAGAGCTCACACCTTGAGGCAAAGTCTGAAAATACTGCTCTGCTGAGGCAGTGCTTCTAACCACAAGCCAGGGCTTTTAGCCACATCACGGAGGCAGTGCAGATTATTTCTGTAGGGAATTTTTCAGTGCTAGAATGTATATAACCTTTACATTGATGGACTGCATTTTCTCAGGTGTTCTTTCAAGCTTTTTGCTTCTCAGATAGTCACACTGAGATGCTCTCGTTTTCATAGCCCCGTGTCTTCATACTTTCTGAATTTCTTCATTTATATAGCACTTCTTTTGCTGCACTTGCTATTGTTTCTATCATTTCCTGTTCTGTTCTTTTGTTCTTGGTGAGTTCCCTTTTCCATGACCTTTCTTCAAGCTCAGGTTTCTTCCTGAGCTACTGATCTGTCATGCTGGACATTGTATTGCCTTGTTTGGTACAGTGTTACTGTGACTGAAATATCTCCTGCTTTTTGTGCATCTCAGTGTTTCTCTTCTGTCTTTCATCAGTCCTATTGACAACTGAGCTATTACCTGTTCCCTGAAGCTTACTAATCACTTCTGCCAGAAGTTGTATGTCAATTCTGTTGTTGATGTTTTGGAGTTGTTTTTTTTTGTAAACGCAAGTTTCTTTGTTTTCTCTATATTTCAAAACCTGCTCTTTTCAGCTTCTAGAATCTTGAGACATATAGTCAATCATGTCTTATACAAGACTTCTATAAGCATGAGCTCCTTTGGTGTCCACAGTTCTTCCCTCATCAATCTGTCAACAGCTTAAATAACGACTTTTTTGTTACAATCCTGTCATTACAGATACTTTTTCATTCTTTTTTCCTCTGACCCACAAATTCTTTATTGAAACATCAAACAGAATTTGATATCTTATAGGGTATGATTTCTTAAGCCAAGGTAGCTTGGTTTTATTAGAAAATATGGCTTATATATGTTTTACTGAGTAAGATGCTAAAATGACTTTTCTCTATATCTAGGCTTTAAACAGTCTTATGTCTTTAATGAAGCTCATGGGTCCCAAACACATCAGTTCGGTAAGAGTGAAGATGATGACTACACTGAGAACAGCTCTAAGATACAAGGATGATTTCCCGGAACTGTGTTGCAGGTGAACTGACAGTGTACCCAAACAGTCACATCCCTGACATTTCTGTCCTTGCATACGCTGGTGCATTTTGTTTTAGGCAATAATCTAAGCCACAGAGCTGAAATAACTTAAAATGCTTCTCGTGACTCACGTAAAATGTCTTTATGCAGGGAAGAATAATTTATTGCTATTGTTTTGTTGTCTTTTCTTGTTTAGAGCCTGGGATTGTTTTGTTCGAAGTCTGGACCATTCATACCTTGGCTCCTTGCTTAGTCATGTGATAGTAGCGTTATTGCCCCTTATACATATCCAACCCAAGGAAACTACAGCAGTCTTTTACTTTCTCATAGTTGAGAACAGGTACTGTACAAAATATTTTCTGTTATATGGATGAAGTCCTGTAATAGGAGTGGGGATAACCCTAAATTAAAATCATCCAGCATTGAGATGAGAAAACTTGTTTTTCTGCAAGTTAGTATCTTGTTCTATAAAATTCCCTCTTCTCTAAATTGCAGTGAAATTTTGAAATTTGACAAGTGATAGCCTCATTTGAAAAAGTGTTTTTATATTATCTTCATGAAAATATATGACGCTGTGGCCAAGTTACAACCAATTCAGATACCTCCCCCGCCAGGTTTTCTGATTCCGTGATTTTTCTGCTGGTACAAAAAATTGCTTTCTTCTACAGGGCAGACATACAATAACAACGATTGGTAACATTTGCTGTAAGCTAGAGAGAAGTGTACAGGGTTGGAAATAGGGAGGAAGTTAGTTCTTTGTTTCTTTCAGTAATTAGAGTTATAATTATGAAGTGAACAGAATGTAATGTTCAGTAAGATTTCATACATCTTCACAAGTGGCCACATCAGCTGAAAATTAAATCAAAGTCTAATGCAAAAGACTTAAATTATCGTGGCTTAACCTTTTTGAAGATAACTTTGAGTCTTAATTATTTTTCATCTTATGTTTTGTAGCTTAAAATTAGGATTTTTTTAGGAATGGTGATAGTTTATATCTTTTGTTGAGTTTTCGTTTTTCCTGCACTGTATCATACCAACAGCCTTCAAAATAAAAGGTGATAGGAATAATAAGGCTCTTGTAGAAGCCCATAGTAGCAAAACTGAAAGAGATTTCTTCATGTTAGGAACACAGAATTGTTTTTTTGGTTGTGTGTTTTCTTTTCTCATGTGGAAAACTGGAACTGGATTCTCATGCACTGAGATTGTTCTCGCCCTTTGGCCAGTGTCCAAATTGAGGAGAGCCAATCCTAGTAGACATGAATAGTAACTTTGAAAGCTTTGGAAAGAACTGTCTTTAAGAGAGAAAGTAATTTAAAATATAGAGGAGAAATACCTGTGGCTTAGTTGAGTAACAAGAGAAACGAATTGTTTAATATGTATATTTAATTAGAGAAAAAATCCATGGAATCTACTTTTTTCTGCTTTTGAAGCCCTTGTTCTACTAGTCATTACGTTTCATTGCTTGCTTTTGATGAGTTTTTACGATTTTTCTGATCCAACTAATGCTTGCTATGTTCTTTGCAATATTTTTTTTGTAACTATTAGGGATGCAGTACGAGACTTTTTACATGAAATATATTTTCTGCCTGACCTTCCGGAACTAAAAGAAATCCAGGTTGTCCTTCAGGAATACAGAAAGGTACAGCTTCTTTTATTTATTTGGGGTTTTTTGATGCATCAGATCAATTCATGGTGGGTGAGGACATGTAAAGTTTATGGTTAAGCAGAAATTGTATTTGTCTGCCTTCACAAAACAGAATTTGTGTATCCGAGGAATACTTCCAAGCAGGTTCTGATTCTTCTTTAGGAGTGAAATATGCTCATGTTTAACATGGTTGTTTCTGTAGCATGTCCTGAACACTGACTTTTCATCTTCTTAAGACTAAAGAGACTGTAAGATTAAAAGTCAGCAATATTAGCTATGACGATGAATGTGTTACAAGAGAAGCCGCTTATAATTTGATCCCTGTTCTGTATTCTCGTTAAAGGTAACAAAGTTTATCTATTTTTAGGAGTACTCTATGGTCCATTTCTTTTACTTGCCCTCAGAAGGGTTAGGCAATAGATGGGAAGTAGCAATTATTTAGTAGGAATGAGGTGACAAAAAATTAGTTATATCTTTAGATAATGAGGTACTTAAAGCAAAGCATTTTCTTCAGATTTAATAATTTTAATTTACACTATCATTATATTTACACTTTCATGTAAACATAGCACCTTTTTGAGGAAAGTATTTTAAAAAATATAAAGATAGTGATGTATGGCTGTATGTGAGAATGTGGGCAGAAAGGTAATCGTTTTCTATATGTATTCTCACTTGTGTTCCTTGAGATGCTGCTTAACTATCTTCCTGTTATATGTAACTTGAACTTCTTATGTCATGTCTTCTTCAGGAATCCTCCAAAAGCACTGACTTGCAGACAGCACTGCAGCTGTCTATGAGAGCTATTCAGCATGAAAATGTGGATGTTCGTATTCATGCACTTACCAGCCTGAAGGAAACGTTATATAGAAATCAGGTATAGAAAACCTCTTCTAGTAGATTTCTAAAAAAATCAAAATAGCATCTGGACCAGCAATCTGAAACTACTTACTGTTACTGGATGTTCATATGAATTGTGTTATTCTCCTTGATTTATTAAGCTAGCTGCTTCCTAATATAATGGGAAAAAGGGATTCTTTTTCATCATGTCTCCTTGTAAGAGGACTTTCAAATCCTCCAAATCTGTGTGGTGCTGATTCAGGAAAGCTTGTGGTGTATTTCTTATCTTTTTTTAAACTCTGAGGAAAGGTGTATGTAAGAAGTCCATTTCAGCAATCTATTGTGTGAGCTTTTACAGCAGGAGAATATGTATGGCTCTTACAGCGGGAGTCTAACACATTAAAGCCAGCATTTTTTTTTGTGTGCGAGTGTAGTATCTAAAAGAATTAAGATGTGTGTGACCACCTCATGCCTTTGGTATTTTTTTCTCTTCTTTGCCTTCCACCCTCAAAAATTTGAATCAGTTGATCATATTCAAATAAATTTTATAGCTATGTACAAGTTGAAGACGCTGCTTTACAAATCTGTGTGGTTATTAGCCCAGAGGGGTGTATGTGACCTATTAAAAAAAAAAATGTGTGCCCTTAGTAGTTATAAGATTGTGGAACACCCTTCAGTCAGAAATTTAAAAAAAATCCTGGCTGAAAGAACAATCGTTGTGTATATTCCAGGCTGATCGGTAATTCTTGCAGCTCAGGTCAGCAAAATCCTGCCATGTCTTGCTTAGAAGTCCAGCAGAATAATTGAGGTAAATAAAACTTAATTAGTTCCATGGCTTGTGGAGGCTTGTGGAACTGTTTGCTCTGTTATGTTNAATGTGGATGTTCGTATTCATGCACTTACCAGCCTGAAGGAAACGTTATATAGAAATCAGGTATAGAAAACCTCTTCTAGTAGATTTCTAAAAAAATCAAAATAGCATCTGGACCAGCAATCTGAAACTACTTACTGTTACTGGATGTTCATATGAATTGTGTTATTCTCCTTGATTTATTAAGCTAGCTGCTTCCTAATATAATGGGAAAAAGGGATTCTTTTTCATCATGTCTCCTTGTAAGAGGACTTTCAAATCCTCCAAATCTGTGTGGTGCTGATTCAGGAAAGCTTGTGGTGTATTTCTTATCTTTTTTTAAACTCTGAGGAAAGGTGTATGTAAGAAGTCCATTTCAGCAATCTATTGTGTGAGCTTTTACAGCAGGAGAATATGTATGGCTCTTACAGCGGGAGTCTAACACATTAAAGCCAGCATTTTTTTTTGTGTGCGAGTGTAGTATCTAAAAGAATTAAGATGTGTGTGACCACCTCATGCCTTTGGTATTTTTTTCTCTTCTTTGCCTTCCACCCTCAAAAATTTGAATCAGTTGATCATATTCAAATAAATTTTATAGCTATGTACAAGTTGAAGACGCTGCTTTACAAATCTGTGTGGTTATTAGCCCAGAGGGGTGTATGTGACCTATTAAAAAAAAAATGTGTGCCCTTAGTAGTTATAAGATTGTGGAACACCCTTCAGTCAGAAATTTAAAAAAAATCCTGGCTGAAAGAACAATCATTGTGTATATTCCAGGCTGATCGGTAATTCTTGCAGCTCAGGTCAGCAAAATCCTGCCATGTCTTGCTTAGAAGTCCAGCAGAATAATTGAGGTAAATAAAACTTAATTAGTTCCATGGCTTGTGGAGGCTTGTGGAACTGTTTGCTCTGTTATGTTGGCTATGGTTTTCATGTACTTTAAACGTAACAACGGCAAACATCTCCACTTTAAGAGACATTTTTTTCTGTATTTGGACTACATGTGGAACTGGGAAATAAAAGCTGGGCCAAAATTAAAAAGAAAGGACATCCAATTGAAATGATGAGCATTGATTAAAGTACTTGAAACTGGACTTTGTAGGACTGAGAGTGATGAAATGACCAACAAATGGGAAATAATAAGGATATAAATGGCAGTGAAACCTGAAGGTATGACAACATGAAAGAAATTGAGAGGACGTATCAAAACACATAGAGAAAAGGGAGAGATAAGTGAAAAAGATAATGTAGGAAAAAAAGAGAGGTTCTTGGTAAGACAAGGAAAGAAAACCAAGTTGTTAGAGAGCTGTATGATAATACAATACAGTATTGGCTGTGACAGCACTATTAGTTGAGGCCCAAATCCCTCATTCTTAATTTGTATAATCCTTCCTACGGTAACAAGCGATTTCGGGCAATTGGGCTATAGTTACAAACTGATAGTATTTGAACCACTAATCTAAAGTCACGCGTAAGTGAAATATGAGGTAAAAGTGAGTTACAGAAGGAAAATTTCTTAGATTATTTACCATGAACGTGATTGTAGAATAACTTACCTTTATTTTTCAACTTCCTAGGAAAAATTGATAAAGTACGTAACAGACAGTGAAACTGTGGAGCCAGTCATTTCCCAGTTGGTAACTGTACTTCTAATTGGCTGCCAGGATGCAAATTCTCAAGCCCGACTACTTTGTGGAGAATGTTTAGGTGAACTGGGAGCCATAGATCCTGGCAGGCTTGATTTTTCAACAAGTGAAACTCAAGGAAAACATTTTACATTTGTGGTAAGAAGTGTTGCTTTAGTGTTTTGTTTAGCATTAACGGTTTTTTAAAAAGTACATGGGAGTAGGGAACCTCTTACTTTTAGACCCTCTGAAAATCTGTACTTGCTTTCTCATCTGAAACGGTTTAGAGTCAAGCTTCAAAGTTATTATTTAGAGATTAAAGATACAGCTGTTACTCTGTTTTAATAAAATTGGTGTTCTGTTTGTGATTGAGGCTGGTGTGGAAGATCCAAATTTTGCCTATGGATTATTAATGGAACTGACCAGAGCATTCCTTGCCTATGCTGACAATGTTCGTGCTCAGGATTCTGCAGCGTATGCAATTCAGGTAAGATATGCGGTTAGATCCCATTTTTTCTTCAGGAATTATTTCCTATCACGCTGAACTTACAATTATGCAATATAAATGTACATTTTGAAGTACATGTTTAAGTATTTGAGACTTTGTCCTATACAGCTTTAAATTACAAGGTAAAAGGTTATTCAGGGCAGTGATTTTTTTAAATTTTTTTTTAACTCCTCAGTGCTCACTTAGAATTCTGGGGAGTTGTTTCGGAGCTAACTAACAGTCCATACATAGTGATTCAAGGAATAATCTTTAGACTGACTTGGAAATGGTGTAGGTTCCATAGGCTGAAATCAAAAGCAGTAAGTATTCCTAAGAGGATTTTTGCTTACACTTTTAAGAAGCAACTGAAAGGGAGCCTACCCTTATTTTCAGACTCTAGTCTTCTGTACTGGTTTGGCAACTCCAAGCTGATTTGGTGGTTGATGGATTTTTTTGTTAGTTTGGGGTTTTTGTTGTTTAATATCTTTGTGAAAACTTCAGGACAATTTTTTGTTCCAGGAGAAAATAAGTGGCCTCACGGAATAAACTTCTTTAGCTTATGCAAAAGGAGGAATCAGACTAATGTTTAGTCCCGGTTTCTTGGCAGATGTGAAGAATGTGGGATAATGTGGTCCAAACACCAACTGGAGAATCTGGGAAATCAATAGTTAGTTGAAATCAACACCACCTAGTAATAGAGGATTAACAATGTGGATTAAAGTTTTGCGGTTATAATTTCTGAATTAAGCATTCTGTAACTTCTATCTTACTACTTCTGTACATACACCAGTTTTTGTTACTACTGTGGTCATGAAATGTTTTCAGTGCTAACTTGGTCATGTAAACCATGCTTTTTTCAGGAGTTACTGTCTATCTATGACTGTAGAGAGACAAACACTGACTGCCCAGGCTCCAGACTTTGGAGGAGGTTTCCTGATCATGTGCAGGAGATCTTGGAACCTCACTTAAAAACACGGTATCTGACAACTTAACTGATTTCTTTTCATAGCAGCTTTAAAAACCTTTTTTTTTTTCTCTCCAGGCTAACAATAACTTCATTTGATTTTGTGATTGTTACTCTTCTGTGAAGAGTCATATGTGTATATACAAAATTCAAATAAAGTCTTTCTACATAAACCTGAATTAGCATTTCCTAGAATGTAATTATCTATAAATCAAACAAGCAAAATTCGGAGGTCATACTTTGCGCAGATCTGCCTGTTTGTCCCTAGATCATTGTCTGACGTGCTATTTTGAAGCTTTTGTTTCTGTTTTCTTTCCCATGTACAAATTCTCAGTAGGATTTGAGTATAAACTCAAATATCCCTTTAATATCCCATTTATATATACCCATTTATATATACCCAATAATACCNAAGCAAAATTCGGAGGTCATACTTTGCGCAGATCTGCCTGTTTGTCCCTAGATCATTGTCTGACGTGCTATTTTGAAGCTTTTGTTTCTGTTTTCTTTCCCATGTACAAATTCTCAGTAGGATTTGAGTTTATACTCAAATCCATTAATATCCCTTTACTGCTACCTTTTATAGAAGTAGGAGGAGCTCATTGGGTTTCAATTTTATGTTTCATTTTGTTGAATTAATAATAATGTGAAGAAAAACCTTCAAATTATGTATGCATCTTAGTTGGAATTAATCAACAATGTTTAATTTCTGTTTCCTCGTGAAGACAGTCATGCTTATCTGTGATAAGTTTTACCTTTCTAGAAAACCAACTTTTTGGCATTTCTTGGTTTTAATACATGTTCTGGGTTTTTCCTATCAAAAATAATACTACTCAAGAAATGCAGTTTGATAAATATTTAAAACTGATTTGAACAGAACTTTGAAGTATTCTTAAAAATTTTGGTAACATATTAGGTTGTTTGTTTTTCATGCTTCATTTTAAGAAGCTCTAGAATAAAAGATGTTGACTATGGAGAGTATTTTCTTAATTCTTTTTTAAAATTAGAAGATGAAACAATATTATTCCACTTAGAGAACTTCAAAATTAGCAATGTGCTATTGTTTTTTATTATATTAAATAAAAAATTAGTTTTATTAAATGAATATTTTGAAATTACAGGTACAAGAGTTATCAAAAGGCTGTAAATTGGTCTAAGATGAAGAAGCCAATTTACCTAAGCAAATTAGGTGCTAATTTTGCAGAATGGTCGGCAACTTGGGCAGGTTATCTTATAACAAAGGTAAGAGAATAAATGTGGTCTCTATATTGGTATATACAACACGGTTCTCGAACCACATTTCAGTTTCTGAAATGGATGGATGGGTGAATATGCCTATTCGCCATAGGCCTGTTAAAGCACATGCCTCAAGACTTCTTGTGTATTGTCAAGGTAACTATGTACTTTCCCTTCCCCAACATTGTTGCTTTTTGGCTAGGCTTCACAGGTAACATCAAAGCCAAAAGTCTAGAAAGTTTCCATTGTCCAGAGACTCTTGTATAGCTGAAGACACTGACAAGTGCTTCTGAAAAGTATCTAAAATGCTTCTGGAAAGCCTCAAATTTACCTTCTCAGTTTCTGAAAGATTTCTTTCATTTCCCCCTAGCTCCAAAGTCCCAGCACATAAAAAGTACTTGTCTCTTTCTTCCTTTCTTTTCCCCTTTACAACATCTAAATGACTCACTGAAAATGTCACTCCTCAATCAACCACTTTAAGAAGTGAATTTAATCACAATAGCTGAGTTGCTACACTGTCTTCTTTATATTTCAGACAGAGAAGAATTGAAGGTCTTCGTAATTCCCTACTTTTTGCAAGTTTTTTAAGGGCAGAAGAGGGGCTGAATGCAGTAGTAGACTCTCGGCCTTAAGGTTTTTTTCTATGGCCAGTGCAAGCTCACAATGGCATAGAAAACATGGAAAAGTGGAATGTATAAGCAATGCTTGCTTGTCTTTGTGGTATCATCAATTGGTACATGTAATAGCAGCTGCCATCTAGCATCCGTGTTGCAGGTTTAAGTCTGAACTAGATGATATCCAGAGGGTCCCTTCCAACCCCTGCCATTCTGTGAACCTTCTGTAGGGGACAAGTATCTTAGAAATTCTGTTCCGTCAAATAATTTCATTTGTCAACAAAAAACCACCTATTAATTGTTCAGGCATTTTGACTTTTGTAATGATGTGTTTCCTGGAAATAATATTTTTCTTTAGGTGCGACATGATCTTGCCAGGAAAGTTTTTGATTGCTGCAGTATTATGATGAAGAATGACTATAAAGTGACAATTTATCTGCTTCCGCACATCCTTGTCTATGTTTTGTTGGGATGCAGTCAAGACGATCAACAAGAGGTGAGATGTATAAGAAGAGGTAGTGTTCTTCATAGGAACGTTCAGGAGCTGTTCTTCCTAAGAGCTGTTCAGCTCTGTAGAATTAGTGTAGGCTTACATGAACGAGCTGTATAGGTGTTAAACTCCTTTTCCTGTGTTAATAATATAAATTTTCTGCAAGAGTTTCGAATATACTCACACAAGTTTGTTTTTAACTGCTTTTCTGTGGATTTCCATACATTTCTTCAGCAGGGCCTAGGATGAGATACTACATAGTTGACTATGACTGCAGTTAACATCAAGAGCTGAAGGGGTACAAAGAGGAAGAGAATGCAACACAAACAGGGAATAAATGTATATTTCCAAAAATTTGAACCCATGATTTTTTTCTCTCCCTTGCACACACTTGCAATTTAAGTGGAAAAACTATTTAGCAACCAGACTGGTGAAGAGCAGGGTTCATAGATGCCTTGTAGCAAAGCAGGCCTAGGACAGAAAAGAATCTTCCAGTCTGCTTTCCTTCATTTTGTTTTAGCAGAAGTTGAAGAGACTGAAGAATGTAACGTACATTGTATTAATTTGAAATTTCACAGCTAAGATATCTGTCTTTAAACATTGTGGGTGTGTAGAGGATTGTGGTGATTTTTCTTTTGTGAACAAATACATCCACAATAAGCATCTTTTAAGTATGTTAACTCACAGTCTGTTGACTAAAACAGGAAGCAGGTCTTTCAGCATGATACTGAATTAAATATAAGCAAAAAGGACATCTGTGATCTGGTAGGCAGTAGATAACTTGACTCTTATCAAACCCTGAAGTGCTGTATTTGCAGCAGAAGTGCAGTAGCATTCATTGTGTCTTGAAACCTAGAATTCCAGTAATCGTGATGGTTATTCTGAATCCAAAGGGTTGCTTTTCGAAGGCTTTCTCCCTGTGTGGAATCTGACAACAACTTCTACTTTGTTTGCCGTTTCTTCCTCTTAAGATTGTGGGTCAAACAACTTGCAAATGAGCCCAAAATTATTAAAATGTGCAATTAAAATATCTAGTATTTTACTTTGATTTTTGTGTTAATTGCTGTTTCGTACTGTTTTGGTGCCTGTATGGCATTTCTGTCTTTTATCGTATTAATGTTTGTGTAGGTTTACGTGGAGATTATGGCTGTTCTGAAACATGATGACCAGTCTGCTAGGAGACTTGAAGACAGTGCATCTGATCTAAGTCAGCTGAGCACACAAACGGTGTTCTCCATGCTTGATCATCTAACTCAGTGGGCTAGACATAAGTTTCAAATGCTTATTGCTGAGAAAAATACTAGCAAGTCGAGCAAAGACAGAGGTGATCTAAAAAGTGAGTGATGCTTTTTTTATTGAATGATATTTACATTCTTCAAATAAGTATTTAAATTTGCCACTTCACATTATGACCATTTAAGAATGCAATTTTACTATATGTTAGTCTGCTTTATGATTTCTTACTATAATTGTAATTTCTACTCCCTCCCACCCCAAATCCATTGTTTTGAATGCCTATTGTAAGAAATAAATTAAAAATTAAAAAATGAAATGTTAATTTCTCAGTAGTTTTCTAAAGGTTCAGTTTAACATATTCTTTGCTGTCTTGCAAGATGTAGGAAGTTCACCAGGATTGTTTTAGATAAATTATCATTGTCAGAAGACAAAAATGTGCTCTTAAATTAGTCAGATTATCTCACTAAATTGTGAAATGAATTAACTGAATTTTGATGTGTAAAGTAATTCTTATAAATGAAACCTTAATGGACAGGCTTTTAAAAATGTTTTTTTCTATAGCATCAAGTGAGGACTATGGAGAATATCAAAATGTGACACGTTTTCTAGACCTCATACCTCAGGATACACTAGCTGTGGCTTCCTTTCGCTCTAAGGCTTACACAAGGGCGGTAATGCACTTTGAATCATTCATCACAGAGAAGAAACAAAATATTCAGGAGCATCTTGGATTTCTTCAGGTTCTGAAGTTCTTTTTGGGTTTTGTTTGGTTTATTTTAAAATTAAAACAGTCAGAGATGAATAAAGCTTTGTCAAATTCTTCTTTGAGATGGGAAGAAGAAAAGATCATAGAATCATAGAATCATAGAATGGTAGGGGTTGGAAGGGACCTCTAGAGATCATCTAGTCCAACCCCCCTGCTAAAGCAGGTTAGCCTAGAGGGATGGTCAGGTTCTTGCTATTGGATACAAGTGCTTAGTTGTCTGTCTTTCAGCAATATTTAGTACTTCCCCTCGCTTGCCATGCTTCTTACGTGAAAAGGAAGGAGTAGCTTTGTAAAGTACTGAAAATAGTTAAATGTGTTTTTATTGGAAGTATAGCATTTATTGCTTTTAGTTAACTCTGTGCCTTTTCTCGTAGAAAACACAGCCAACTATAATAACAACAAAAAAAGCTGAAATACATTTGAAGGAAAGCTAAGTGGCTTTTTCTAAAGTAGAAAAAGAGCTAATGCTAAGGGTGTTGCAAATTATTTAAATTATTTTCAGGAAGTATTTTAACCTGTGGGGTGAACCTGTTTGTAGGTCCTTATGGTTTATAATCCTCTATGATATTTCAGATCTGGAAAAATTAATGTGTTGCTTTTCCACCTTAAGTAATCTGCAGCTTCATATTATACAACTTTATCGTGTAATAATAGGATATTTATTTTGCCCTTTTATACAGATTGTTTCAGGTAATGATGTGTTACTCTTTCTTATTCTTTCTGTAGTATGAGATCATGGGTATTATAGTATGCTAAGCGAAAGCAGGGCTCAACTTTGGGAGTAGCCCAGCAAAACTAACATTTCCCATGAAAGCCTAATGACAGTAAGTCCTACAGGGTAGTTTGTTCTCCATTTTCAAGGTGATGTGTGATTCTGAACGTATTGTATATAAAATGTCATCTTACTGTCATAGAGTTGTTTTTAATGTCTGTTTCCAATTCTGTTTGAATAAAGAAATTGTATGCTGCTATGCATGAGCCAGATGGAGTAGCTGGGGTGAGTGCAATTCGGAAAGCAGAACCATCTCTCAAAGAACAAATCCTTGAACATGAAAGTATTGGCTTGTTAAGAGATGCAACAGCCTGTTATGATAGGGCTATCCAACTGGAACCTGATCAGGTAAATACAAGACTTTTTTAATATATAGAATTTTTTTTTTTTTTAATCCTCTTAACTGTCCTCTTCAAAGGATAATACCTCTTCAGAGTATTTAATTAAAATGGAAACATAAGAGTTTCCTGTGACAGTTGCTGAGTAATTGTTGCTATTGGAAGTGTCTTATGAACGGAAACAAATCTCTTACTGGGTTTATGCAGTAGTTTGCAGGCTTGGGTTAATAGTTGGATGCTTATGCCCAGGTTTGTGCTAGGACAGCTTACCAATTAAAGTTCAGACTTTGCTTGGGAACGCCTGAAATTGAATTGCTTAAGTATCTATGAGTACTGCTACATGCCGAGAGAACTATTAAAGCAACTTACCACAGGTTTTATTCAAAGTAATTCTGACTTACTATTTTTGATTATTGACTTCCAGGGAAAATGTTCATAATATAAGAGCAATTGGAAATCGATTAAAGAAAACTTACGATTATTTGTCTTCCATTCCCCTTTCCCTTCCTTTATTTGGAACACATAAGGTAGTGTAAAGCTGAGCAGTACTGGAAAACCATTATGCTTTTCATATGACAAAGTGAATATCCAGAGGTGTGTTGATAAATGCAAGAAAGTTGAAGACATGTATTACTCTTTCTGTATTTGAAATGCTCTTCTAATGGAAATCCTAGGCTAGGGTATCCCTGTGGTTTCTTGCACAGCTGATAACAGGTATAGTAAATTGAGTGTTTCGGTGGCCCTACTTTGTTCTCAGAGTATGGAAAACATTTTTGTGAAGAATGAAATTGCTTTGGGTTTTGGGGCTATTTTCTTCCTGTGACTTTTTCTTCTTGATAATTTCTTTAAATCAAATTTTTATTCACAGCTCTGATATTGTTATTAATAACTTAACATCAAACTATTTTTGTGGTGAGGCATATTTCAAAAATTGTCTATGGTGAGTTAAGTTCTTTGGTAATCATAGACTTAAATTTTGAACATTTGTTTAGCTTATAGTGCAATTGGTTATGATGTTTCATATTAAAAAAGTATCCAAATGGGCATATTTCCACCTTCAGACTGCCGTGAATTTCATTAATGTATGTGTGTGGCTTTTTCATTTGGTGGTTTTTTTTTTTTTTTTTTTCTCCCCTCTATTTCTAGATTATTCATTATCATGGTGTAGTGAAGTCCATGTTAGGCCTTGGGCAGTTATCTACTGTGATTACTCAGGTCAATGGAGTGCTTGCAAACAGGTACTGTAAGCATCTAATATAATGCTTGAGTAATCTGAAGCTCTTGTGTTATGTCTCAGTAGCCATTTGTGCACGTTATCGAGCATTTGAGGCTTATCAAGTATATCCAATTAGCAATGTGAAGGGCTTTGTCTAGAAATTATTTATTTCAAGACTTCAAGTTAGTTGTTCTTGTCTGCACTGTGTGCAGTGTTGATATGTGCTTTAATTTGTTAAATAGAATCTTTCATTCATTGTCTTGCATGTTACTTGTTCCATATCTGTTATGTAGCCTAATAGGATAAATGGATTGGAAGATGGTAATTTAAAAATGCGCCATAGGAGTTAAATACACTACTTAGAAACTGAATTTGTGGGATCATGTTGTACAGCTATTATTTATTGTGAATTGATATCCTTGGCTTTACTGAATTTTATTAGAAGCAAGATTACCTTGCTACTTTTCCAGTAAGAGAGGTTTTATATAAAGTATATTTGCTAATATAGTGTAGAACTAATATACTGAGGGTGGGGAGGGAAAAAAATAGTTGAGTTCAGCACAAGCTTTTATTGCCTTTGTTTTCTTTTAACAGGTCTGAATGGATTTCTGAATTGAACACTTACAGAGTGGAAGCAGCATGGAAACTGTCACGATGGGATTTACTGGAAAATTATTTGGCTTCAGGTAAGTTATCATATCAAAATATTAATACTTCCTTGCGTTTCTGACAAGTGTATGTTTTAGTCTAATCATCTTGAATCAAGTGGCAGCTATTGTAATTTTTTTGTTTGGGGTTTTAATGGGGAGGGGGTTGGTTCTGAGAGTCTTCTAGATTTTGTAAATGTATTTGACTGTATTCAATTTCTATTGAAATAGAAATTTCAAGTGAGTGTATGGCCAAATTTCTTCTTGGTTTGTTTGGAGTGCTGGATTATGGGGTGGAGTTGTACAGTATTTCTAAAATTCTATTAATTAGTTCTGAGAAAAACTTTTCCAGTAGTGTGTTAAGACAAATGAGCATGTTCAGATGAAGCTGCTTGAAGAAACAGAGTTTGAGAGGCCTTTTTTTTTTTCCTCCCCAAAGATGTGAAGTCCACTACTTGGAGTGTCAGACTGGGACATTTATTATTATCAGCCAAGAAGAAAAATGAAGCAGCTTTTTACGAAACGCTCAAGGTTGTTCGAGCAGAACAGATTGTACCACTTTCAGCAGCAAGCTTTGAAAGAGGATCCTATCAGCGAGGATATGAACATATTATCAGGTTTCTGATTTTCATGTTGCTATTTTCAAATCCAGAAATCACATAATTAAGTATGCAGCAGCATGAATTTTCCATTTCCACAATAAATGGTACTGATGGCATTTTCTGTCAACCTTTTTTTTTTCTTAATAGTCAGCCAACTAGAAACCTTTGATTGATTGGGAATTTTTTTTTATCCCCTATGAAAAATATTAATAAGACTGTTGAGTATAGTCTTTCAAAATCAGCAAGAAAGTTTAGGTAAACATCAGGTAATAAAAATCAACAATTTAATTTCGTTCTTGAAGTCATACATGTCGGCCAGTAACTCTATTAACTTAGCTCCATTAACTCAAGAGCATTGCTTTTAATCTGTATGGTGGTCTAAAAGCACTCCCTTCTTTTATCAACAAAAAGCAGTAAAAATTGAGATCCCATCCCTTTCAGTACTTACAAGTTTTGAGGTAGGCTGTAGTAGACTGACAAGTGAGAAGCCTTTTTTTAATAAAAAAGGCTTAACACTTCCTCTGCACTGTAAATGCATCCTGATAGCAAGATACTGCATTAAATTAGCCAGTTGAAGTATATATTGCTTAATTACTTCTTAATTCTATTTTCTGTTGGTAATTTTTTCAATGTTATTTTACTTAGGAAATGGAGTTTGAGTACTGAGAAGTATTTCAAAATAGTTCCATTTAGCCATTCATCTGGGCTACTCTGAAGCCTTCAGTCACTGTTTCTCTGTTAGATATAATCACTACACTTAGACTCTGTCAGTAAGAATGGAGGCGTTTACAAGCTCTCAGCTTTGCAGCTTTACACTGACAACTAATAGTAATGGTATTTTTAAATAAATTGAGTAACTTTATTGTAAAGGAAGCATTGAAGTAACAATGGTATATTGTCTCTAAAATGGTATTTGTTGAAAATATCAGACTTTTTGTAGAATTATTCCTTAAAGTAATGGATAGAAATTGTCTTTCTGAAGATTGACTTCCAAGCGAAGATCCAAGCGATCTTCATTGTCTCTGTGTTCAGCAGCTTCATAAAGGAATAGCAAGAAAATAGCTAATCGGTTTACGAACCCTTGATTTTGCTGCATTTTTGCATTTAAAAGAAGGCCTACTATTTGAAATTACTTACTTGGCCAGCTTTTAGAAAGAAAATGGCAAAAGCTATGTAAAACTTGCATGTATCCAAACAGCAACCAATTTTCAGTAATTTCTTGCCTTTATTTTGCTAACACAGGTTGCATATGCTGTGTGAGTTGGAACACAGTATTGGACCAATGTTTCAGCAACCAAATGGTGACCATGGTAGAGATTCCCTGAATTGGTGTGCTCGTATTGAAATGACCCAAAACTCTTACAGAGCAAAAGAACCCATTTTAGCACTGAGAAGAGCTTTGCTTAGTCTCAGTAAAAGGTGAGAACATGACTATTTCTTGTCTGTCCATGTATTCTCAGTAATATCCTGGTTTTCCATATGTGTGTTAGAAGAGAGAAGATAGAATGCTGGAAATTTATACTATAGGCAAAAACAGTTCCCTCCAATATTAAACACTTTAAAAGCAGAAGGAAGAAGAGGTGTCTATAGGAAAGATAAGGGAGAAACTGGGACAGAGTATTTGTTTCCAGGCCTAAACGGGAAAAGGTTAAATAGATGTATTACAAATAATTTCAAATTATTGCTATGTTGTGTATAGCTTACAGAGAAATTTTATTTGTGTTTCAACACATTGTAATATTTACTTCAGATTCTAAAGTAGCATTCATGACTGAAATTTGTCATTTTCTGAAAAATTATCTCCGCAGCCAGGATTACAGTGAACTTGTTGGTCAGTGTTGGCTCCAGAGTGCTAGAGTTGCGAGAAAAGCTGGTCATCACCAGACTGCGTATAATGCTCTTCTGAATGCTGGGGAATCTACGCTCTCGGAACTTTATATAGAAAGAGCAAAGTGGCTCTGGTCCAAGGTAAAGAAAACAAATACGGAACTTACATTCTTATATGCCAGAAAAGAATTGTTTTAGTTTTCTTTGGGTGCCTTCTTTTCTTGAAGAAAACTAATCAGTATATGTAAAAATAAAGTCAGCTGGGACTATCAACACATTCTGATTGCCATTGAACTACAAGATAATTTTACCTCCAACTACTAGTCAGCCTTTTTCTGTATTCATTGACTTTTCTGGCAGCTATGTATAAAATTGGTGGATTACCTGTCTCTGTCAAAGCAGCCCAGACAAATTTAAATTATCTTAATAGTAGACTTGTCCTTAATTTGTATCCTTTTAAGTAACAGAGGTAGACAGCAAACATGGGAGCAATTATTGTAGTAAACCTAGAGGGACAATGATGCTCAGATAACAAGCGAATATAAGAAGCATTTGAAGTCAGTAATATCCAGTTACCACTGCCAGAAGAGCCTAGAACTCGGGGACATAGCTTTGCCGTAATAACAACTGTAATATGGAAGTTTTACATCTCTTATTTAGAGTATGCAAAATGTTTTCCTCTTTCATTTAGGGTGAGGTTCATCAGGCCCTTATTGTTCTCCAGAAGGGGGTTGACTTGTGTTTTCCTGAAAATAAAGCACCATGCAGTACCAAAAATCAGCTCGTCCATGGTCGGGCAATGCTGCTAGTGGGCAGATTTATGGAAGAAACTGCTAACTTTGAAAGCAATGCAGTTATGAAAAAGTACAAGGTAATCTGATATACTAGTGTTAACAAGACAGCAGTTTTTAACAATAATAATAGTATGTCTCTTAAGTAAGTTAGCATGCTTCTGGTGATGTCAGCCAATGATAACATCACTGGGTGCACCAATTTGTAGGAGGGAAGTAGTTATTCCTGGAAAGATTTAGCTGTCTGAATTAGCTTTAATACAGCTTTTTAATACAGGGAAGTCTACAGTTAGCAACAGTGGGAGCTAAGAATACCTAATATAACTCTCTTAAAGTAAAAAAAAAAATTACAAGAGTGTGGCTTTTTTCTTATGTAAGCACAAATTAGAGTTCCTCACTAAGATGTGGGCCACTCTAAATATACAGTGGGATAACTTGATGATGCATCACGCTACTCTTCAGTGTTCCTTCTCTCTCTGGTAGTGAATTATAGCTGTGCTTTAAATATGCTTCCAATCTCTGGAGAACTAGGAGAAGATTCTACTGGTATGTTTTTCTTCAACACAGCATTGCACTGCTTCATCTTGCTATGCCAGTGAAATACTGTTTTGGCATTGATTAATGTTGCGTACTAAACCAGTAGTAGATGCAGATCGTTATGCTTCCTTAAAAGCAGTATGTCTCCTATCCAAGTTTTGACATTTGATATTGTTAATACTTACTACTGTTTTACTAATTATAATACTTCTGTAACAGTCATTTACAGAAAAATCTAATGAATGTATCAAATAAAATGAAGGTTGAAATGATGGAAACTAATCAAATTTTGATGGATTATATTGAAATAACAATGCTTAGAATTCTCTCCTGTTTAAATATTGGCACTGGAAACAAGCCAGTGTTACTACAGAAAGGATGTGCCACTTGCTAAGTTCTTTTCTAATGTATGTCACACGATTTCTTGTTTTTCTTTTAAACATAATCCTTTTCGAAGGAAAACAGAAATGTGAAAAACATCCTGCTGTTTCACTTTTCAAAAAACTAAAACAAACCCAATATTGAGTTTATCAGGATCAGGAACTTGATTGTAATATTTTTAATAAAACTGTAATCTTTCCTAGTTGAGAAATCTGATGTTGTCCTGTATTAAATTATCTTGCTGTGGCCAAATCAAAAAGGTATTTTAAGAACAGACTTCTAGTTTGTACAGGCATTTATCTTGGGGCAAAATTACAATTTTGGTGTTACGAAATTACAATTAATACTTTTTTTGCACTTACTTTTCACAAAGGTAACATACAAGCTTTTTGTTTCTTCAGAATCTTTTTTTTATTATTGTTTTAACTTTAAATTTTGCATCCTCTCAAAAGTAACTATCTCTCTGATTCTGTTGCAGGATGTTACAATTTTCTTGCCAGAATGGGAAGATGGACATTTTTATCTTGCTAAATATTATGATAAATTAATGCCGATGGTAACTGATAACAAGATGGAAAAACAAGGAGATCTGATTAGATACATAGTTCATCATTTTGGGAGGTTAGATGCTACGGGAACTTTGCTTACTTTCTATAGAAGGATGACTACTATACTGAAAAACATTTTATAGGAATATATTGTCTTTCAAGAATTCAGACTGACTCAAACTTTTATGCAGTATTGTGAAACAAATACTGCATGCTTCCTTTTGTTTTCATGCCTAGTTAATTTTACTTCCGCTTTCTGACTAAGCAATTGTTGTCTGTCTTACACAAGATAGTTAATTATTTCATCTGCAGTTTTGATTAATCAAAAAACCCCTTTGTATATTAGTAAGCTTTTAGTTGTTACAGATGCATTAAAATGCTGAACATAATTTTCTGAAGTCCCGAATGGAATGTGAAACGATTAAGGAAGTAAAGTTTATATAGATCATTAACATGCTGTGATTTTAAACATGTAATCACAGGTCTCTACAGTATGGAAACCAATTCATCTATCAGTCAATGCCAAGAATGCTATCTTTATGGCTGGATTTCGGAGCAAAAGCATTTGAATGTGATAAAGGTAGAACATTTTTTCCCAGTACATACTTCCTGTGTCATGCTTTTGAATATGTAATTGAAAGAGCAGTGTAGTATATTTACAGTTCTTTATTTCGACTTAATTGCCTGAGGTTACATGGAAACAAGAAAGTATTATTATTCTTTTAAATTGCAGGATGTTAATATGCGGGAGAGTATTAGTTATTTTAATTAAACCCTCCAGAACTTTTTAAATGTATATAATGAGATAGCATTGTTCCTCAGGTAACTTAAGTCGAAAAACAGATTTAGGGAAAATCTTTGCATGTCACCTGTCACCTCCTCTAAGTTGCCTCATGAGTAATGAGTAGTGGTTTTGTATACAGTTGCTACAGTAAAGTGTTAGGCTTTGGGGCTTTTTTCCAATTTGTCTTGGTTCCAGTTGTTGAAGGAATTTTACTGACGTTTGGCAGGGGGTGGGTAGGGGAGACACATCCTGTGGGCAGCATCAAGGCATGTGAAACTACTACCATAGATGCATTTTGGGTTGGAGCTTTTTGTACAAATGAAAATTGCAAACATTGCCTGCAGGGCTGGAGGGAAGCAGACAGTTGTGGCTCCTTGATCTTGACCTGGTCCTATATGCTTAGGTCAACTGAATTTGGCTGCAGGCACGTCAGATCCTGCTTTCTCTCTTGCTCATGTACTGCTACTCATGCTGGGTCCTCGTATGCGGGGCTGGAGATAGGAGCAGGTGTGCTAATTTCACACCTTGTAGAAACTTTCTTCATTTCTTCCACTAAAGAGCACTGGAATCCTTTCACTGGGGAAATATGTGGAGTGGTTTTGGTTTTGTTGTATCACTTTAGAGGAGTAATAGATGTTTTATTTGAAGCATGTAAAGAGAGCTTTTCCAACATTGTCTGTTTCATGTTCCTGTTGTCAATGCTTGTTTAGTTCCTGTTACTCTCATTAGTTAAATAGCGTATGTATTAAGTTAAGAAGAACTTTACAGTAGGAGCTTTTCCTTTTCCTTGAGTTTTTTTGGCTTATGAATATTACCAAGAAAATGTGTTTCTGTAGGCTTGATTTAAATGACTTTACATTTCCAATGGAAAAAAAAAAAAAAACATAATCTTATCCTCTTGTGTTTTTCAGCTAGTCGTTCAGAACGTGTTCAAATGAAAAATGATTTAGCTAAAATAAATAAGGTGATTACAGAGCACACAAATCACCTGGCACCTTACCAGTTTCTGACAGCTTTTTCTCAGTTAATCTCCCGAATCTGCCATTCTCATGATGAAGTCTTCACAGTTCTGATGGTCATTGTTGCTAAAGTGTTTTTAGCCTATCCACAGCAAGCAATGTGGATGATGACTGCTGTGTCCAAGGTACATTGATAAGTATAGCTACACCTTTATTAAATTTGTAAAACTATTTTAATTGGAGAGAAATATGAATATAACCTATTTTACTTTACAATGATAAGAAGGAATTGAGAGTTTAAGTTGCTGTGATACAGTGTTGTGGAACAGAGTATCAATGCTATCACTGCAAAAGATTTTATTGCAGGCTAAAGTTCAGATATTCAGTTAAAATGTTCCAAATCAGAACGCTAACATGCATCCTGAGTTGTATAATGTATTAGGAAAGAAAATTTGAATAACAAATAGCTGATGAACTGGGTAGTTATGGACAACAGATTTTGTTGGGTTTAGTAATTGTAACAGCACTTCCAGATTTCTAATCAAATAATCAACTTTGTGCCTTGATTAAAACAAGATAGATACACCACTTGGTCCTAATACTTACTTGGTAGTGAGGTCATTCCAAAGCAAATTGGAAAGCATAGTGCATACTATTTCTTTAAGGCTGGTGAAATAGCATTCAGAATACACTGGCTTGTTCTTGAATATTGGCCTTTATGTTATGGGACTCCCAAGAATTATTTCAGAAAGTAATAACCCACATGCACCCGCCAACCGTACCACTTCAGTATTTGTTCAGGTATCCAATTTAAGTTGGAGAACATGTTTCTCTAGATATTAAATATGACAAGCAATAAGTAGAGAAAAGAATATATTAATAACTGAAGGCTTGGGTGGGTTTTTTAGTATTCTTTAATTGATTTTACTGTTGTTTAATAAATTTTAACTTTACTCTTTTTTTCAGTCGTCTTACCCTACGCGTGTCAATAGATGTAAGGAGATTCTAAACAAAGCTATTCACATGAAGGAATCTTTAGGAAAATTTATTGGAGATGCAACACGCCTTACAGATAAACTGTTAGAACTATGCAACAAACCGGTACTTAGAAAAATAAACAATTTAATCCATGTAACAGGATTATCCAAAAATGTTACACAAAAACTTCTTCTGATAGCTTTCATTAACCAATTCATTACATTACTGCATTTTAACAGAAACTACACTAACTTGTAAAAGATTTTTTTTTTACTTAGTAAAAATATTCGAAAAAGTAGAAAATAGCTCTAAATTGAGCACGTTGTGAAATATTTCAGTACATAATGGTACATTTCACAGTGCATGGGCTTTACATAGTTTTGTGCTTTCGTATACGATTCTTGCCTGGTAACTTTCACAGTTTTACTGTAAAAATAGCCTGGTTGTGTTTCATGAACAAAATAACTTGATAATAAAGGTAAAACTAAATAAATTCTTTCATTGTTGTGTATTTACGTTCAGAGCAAAAAATATGTGTGCCATAAAGGCCAGATATATTTACTTTTGACCACTCGCATTTAATCTGAAATGTAATTTGCGATTCTTCTTATTACCATAAGCGTTTATTATTCTATTCATTAGTTAATATGAAATAGCAGTAATATTTCAAGTGTTTATTGTTAACTTTTGAACATCTTTTTTTTTTTTTCCAAGGTTGATGGAAACAGCTCAACATTAAGCATGAATATTCATTTCAGAACACTTAAAAGATTAGTAGAAGAGCACACATTTAGTGAAATTCTTATTCCCTTACAATCTGTGATGATACCAACTCTTCCTTCAATTCCTGGTACACATGCTAACCATGATCCTTTTCCTGGTTGCTGGGCCTACATTGCAGGCTTTGATGATACGGTAAGCCTCTAGTTAGCACCTCGTTTTAAACTTCATGTTGAACAAATGTAGCTGCAAATATATCTTAGTTCCCTAGAAATGGAGTGAGTAAAGAAATTCATAATTACTTTTGTGGAAACTTGTGGCTTCTGTCATAACAACCTGAGACCTGGTACTTAGATAAAGTTTTGGCCTGAGGTTGGTATGCTGTAGCACCATGGAAGTGCTAACGTGACTCACTGGTTTATTAATGGTTTATTACCATTAGACAGTTTATTTTGTATGATTTGATACAGATGTTAATAAAGAATTTATTTTTTTTCCTTAGGTGGAAATTCTTGCCTCACTTCAAAAGCCAAAAAAGATCACCTTAAAAGGTTCAGATGGGAAATCTTACATTATGATGTGTAAGCCAAAAGATGATCTAAGAAAAGACTGTCGGCTGATGGAATTCAACTCGCTTATTAATAAGGTTTGAGTTAGACTATCAATGCGTTTTACTTATTGACTAGAACAAAATGTTGAACTATCTAACAAAAAACCCCAACTTACCTTGAGATAAGGCTTACTGCAAGAAAAGTAAACTGTTGCAAATTATCGTATTTCAGCAGAAATCAATAGCAATTAATAATGTACAACTTCTTATGGGCTTGTGAAAACAATAACAAAATATAACATTTTGCCAAAAGAATTGCTTATTCCACAAAAAATATACAGGAAAGGTTATTTACAGTAAATAAATAACTACAACCTTTCTGCTGTCATGCTTCATATTTCTTACTCAGTATTTTCTGATTTTTTAAGTCAGAATTAGGTAAATCCATCTTTTCATACCAGAAGTATTGCCGTACTTCTTATTTTAGTTATATTTTGCTTCTGTGCAATATGCTTAAGGTTAATGTACCATGTTTTTCCATGAGGTTAAAGCAAGTGATAGCATCTCTGAAACACTAAAACACTATTTCAAATACCGCTTTTAAGGGGTTTAAGCCATGTACAAGTTATGCAGTTTGACTGTTTTTTTGCAAAACTCTCTTTTTTCATTTACCTTAGAGACCAGATGAGCATTTTGCTTGCAGTTGGCCTACTGCAGACAGTGAAGCTTAGAATTTTAAATTCTAGATCGTGAAAATAGATATAGATAGAATTATTAATGTTATTGATACATTTTGATCCTGTCGATGTTATCTGTTAATCTCATTTTCCTTTTGTGAGTAGTGCTTAAGAAAAGATGCAGAGTCACGTAGGCGAGAACTGCATATTCGAACCTACGCAGTTATTCCATTAAATGATGAATGTGGCATAATTGAATGGGTGAACAATACTGCTGGTTTGAGAAATATCCTGATAAAACTTTATAAGGAGAAAGGTAATGAGATATATTAGACTATAGTGGTATTTTATTTTACTTTTTTAGTGGGCTTGTATCTTTATTGGTAAATGAGACAAACACGAAGGATCAGACTAAATTCTAGGAAGATGCAATCATGTGTGTTTTTAACTATCTGCAATATATTATTATTCATATGTGTGATAGACTTTTAAACAGAAGAGAATTGGTGCTTGCAATAAACAAGTTCCTTATGAGAACTGATAACACAATCATCTTAATACATTAATTTATACAATGATGTAAATCACTTCAACACCAGTGCCAGCAGCATGGGAATGTATATGCAGCCCTGAGTAATAGAATTTCTTTAGATTGGATCTGTTATTTTTAATTTGTTACATTTGTGTGAGATAACTAAGATAACTTATAATTGAATCAAGGTTGTGGGTACAGCAATTTTCCAGGGAAAAGATCAGATTTCTTTTGAATTTCTTGTTAACAAAGCAACTTTCTGGTCAGTGCAGTAAAATTTTTGGGGGAAATTTCACACATTATCTGTATGTATGCAGACATCTGGGAGTTTGGAACTCCAAACATCTCAGCTGAATAGAATGAATAGCTTTGAGAGTGGGGTTTTTTGTGTTTGTATGTTCCCCCCACTCCACTTCATGGTGATTGGTAAAAGTGGTGGCTTGATTGCCAGGTCTTCTCTTTCAGTTAACATTATGATTTTTTAATTTACTTTCCAGTACCACACCACCATCATGTTCCATGGGTTATTTTCCAGTGTTCATTTAGTTCAACTTCATGGAGATGTTTATCTTCTCTAAGATACTGTATTGTAATAGTATGTATAAGGCTTTATACAAGGAGATTTCTTTTGCCTAATTGAGGAGGTCTATTACAGGTATCTATATGACTGGAAAAGAATTGCGTCAGCATATGCTTCCGAAGTCAGCACCTTTACCTGAAAAGCTGAAAATGTTCAAAGAAGTCCTTCTGCCTCGTCATCCTCCTCTCTTTCATGAATGGTTTCTTAGAACATTTCCTGATCCTACTTCATGGTGAGTGACTGGGATTGGGCTAACTCAAGAATATCTACTTTGTTTCACTAACTGTTAATGGTACTACTGAATGAAGACAGATAACCAAACGAAGGGACTTAAACATATCTGATTCTTATTTCTGCAGGTACAATAGTAGGTCAGCCTATTGTCGTTCTGTTGCAGTTATGTCGATGGTAGGTTACATACTTGGTCTAGGGGACCGTCATGGTGAAAACATCCTGTTTGATTCTTTGACTGGTGAATGTGTGCATGTGGATTTCAACTGCCTTTTCAATAAGGTGAGAAATGCCACTTGCTGAACTTGCCCTATATTTTACATGCATGGAAGTTATAAATTTCTACCATCTTGGGTTTTTTCCAATTTTTTTTTTATTTTAACATATGTGTTGTGTTATCTCTCTCACTTTCTTATTTATATCAAACTAACAATCTGGGATATATAAAGAGTATATGATTGTTCTACATACTGCATTAATGAAAGCCAGCTTTTTTATTTGGCCAATATCTGATGAGCTGGTGTGGATACACTGCAACAGCCCAAATTTTAGAGTGTTTCTATCTTGTGACTCTCCTCTCTCCCCTACTACTGCTGTAATTACTACGTTCAGAATTCTGCTGCTGTGAAGGGTTTCTTCATTTTTTCTCACACAAATTCAGCACAAAAATTCCAGTGGTTCTGTAAAAATGAACAGCAGAAATTGTAGCCAGAGTGGGATTTGGAGTTTTGGTGTTTCTGTTGAAAGATGCTTTTGGTGTGGAATGTGTGGCCCTTTTTAATTCAGATAAGTGACATAGAGATATTGTTAATTTCTCCTGCTTTCTTTTAGTAAGCCTGAGTTGTCCTGTGTAACCCTTAATTTAAAAAAGACTTTTTTTTAAGCTAACTTGCATATTATAAAAGGAAAGTTAGCATTTTGCATGAGACTGCAGAGCAGTGATATATATTTAGAACAGAATTTTATACCCTGTATTAGCATATTAAAACAGGAAAGAAGGGCTTCTTTGGGCTTTAGTATCATTTATTCACTGTAATTTGCCTTTAACAGCTGAGAAGGACTGTGATTTGAGCAAACACCTCTTGTCAGCTAGGAACCTGCTACTGACAAAGATGGTGAAGAAACCTAAAAACAATGCAAATCTTACCCCTTCGATAACGCTTAAAACGCTTAGGGAGTACTCTTTTTTTTTTTATCAATGTAAAGGGAGAAACTTTTGAAGTTCCAGAAATTGTTCCTTTTCGTCTCACTCACAACATGGTTAATGGAATGGGTCCAATGGGAACAGAAGGTCTCTTCCGAAGAGCTTGTGAAGTCACGATGAGGCTTATGCGTGATCAAAGGGAGCCTCTAATGAGGTATGGCAACTGGTTTTGCTACTAACTCTGAAACAAAATTGTCTGTAGTCTAAACATGTGAAACAGTAACTGCTGGTGAATATGCCCCTTCCAGCACAGGTCTGTTGTGCAGCTCAGTCTTACTATGACATGCAGTTAAATATAAAAGAATACAAATATTCAGCGCTAACTTTAGACTCCTGTCAGTGTTCTTGTCTTGAAAATTAAATGTATTCTATGTATCTTATCCTTTTTTTTATTTTTAATTTATTTAGTGTCTTAAAGACTTTTCTCCACGATCCTCTTGTGGAATGGAGTAAACCTGTTAAAGGGAATACGAAAGCACAAGTGAATGAAACTGGAGAAGTTGTCAATGAAAAGGTTAGTTGAAAACAAACACAGCATAAGGTGTTCAAATGTCCATTATGGTTGCAAGTTTTATATTTTCTAATTGGAACCCTAACTTTCTTGGTTTTTTCTTTCATTTAAAAATTCCTCTGGTTGTTTCTTCTTGATTATCTCTGTGTTCCTAATTTTTATCCATAAAGAGACTATTTTTATTGATAGAGAATCTAATTTATCTACCAAAGAACCAAACTAAATAGAGCCTGTAATTCTCTCACTAAATCAAGGACAATGCCAACAGAAGCAATAGGAGAGGCTCCTGTTTCCCCTCACTCTGACTGTTGCACAGTCCCCCAGACTTACAGTGATAGTGACATCTGGAGTCCTTTACATGCGTATTTTTGTGCTTTTCATGAGTGGATGTTTATTACTGAATAAGTACGTGCCTTGACACATGTCAAGAAATACTTGGTTAAAATTAGGATTTTGTGTGTACTGTTTCTTTTGTAGCTGCTGATAGTAGTGTATTGTTAATCCAAAATACAGCTTGCACAACCTGTAGTATTTATTCTCTTTCCCCTTTGCAAACATTCTGATTTGTCTCTTTTTGCTTTAAAAGGAATATTTAGTGAAAATAATTACATGTAATAGCAGATAAAACTTAGGAAGCGCTGGTAAACACAGCAGCTAAGATAAGGGCAATCTTACAGTACTGAAGCTGCATTAGAACAAAGAACTTAACTGAGCTATTTGAACACAGAAAACCTCCTGGTCTTCAAACAGTTACTAACTGGGATGTGTCTACATAACCTCTCTTTTAGTTGCAGGACCACCCACATATTTTTCTGTATAGGTGCCAATGTTATACTTGAGCTTTAAAAGAAGATGTGTGAGTATAATTGGTATGAACTAGCTACTCTAGCGGGCCTCAGAACAGCCTGTTTTGAGTTGCTCAGTATAACCTGTTAGTAGACTTCTTCACTTTCAGTTGCTCATAATTTTGGCCTTAAATTTCCAGACTAGGTATCTTCTTTAATTGTATCCAGAATTCCAAGAAAAAGGCTGGGAAAATTTTGCATTTATTTGAAAGTAATAGTATGAAATAAAGCATTCTAACATTTTCAGATGCATAGCTTTTTCAGTCTTCTCTGGTAAATTTTATCTGTAGAAATGTAAGCCAAAAGCTATAATTTTACTAACAATCTATTCATTTTTAAGAATGATTTTCAAAAGTGAGTGAGTATCCTTTATTTTCACAATAACTCTTATAGACATCTGGGTTTTGTATTAAATTAGCATACAGATTTCAAACACATCCTAATAAAGACTTTATTTTAAGAAGTGAAGTTCATAGATAGTTGCAAAATGCATTTTTTTCCTTTTTTTGTTTCCAGGCCAAAACCCACGTCCTTGATATAGAACAACGGCTGCAAGGTGTCATTAAGACTAGAAACAGAATAAAAGGGTTACCCTTATCTATTGAAGGGCATGTTCATTACCTTATTCAAGAAGCAAGTGATGACAACCTGCTCTGCCAGATGTATATGGGCTGGGCTCCATATATGTGACATTTGTTCACTTCAGAAAGATACCATTCACAAGCGATGTGTACCTATAGTAGTCTTGAGAAGGTATTAATCGGTGACAACTGTTATGAATACACTTGCAGATGTGTAAGGTGTTACAACTTACATTTCGTATACATATAGAAGGCAGCACATAGGAGCTGCTTGAAAATTAGACTGTGCAAGTCTCTGCAAGTTTCTTATGTACGTATTGTTTCTATATGAAATTTTTTCACAATGTTGAAAGAATGCACTCTCTGAAGTACTGTATGTTTTTGTAAAGATTTTTCTCATTCAGCTTACTTGTACATTAGAAAATCTGACATTAAAATTTTATACAGATATGATGTAAAGTGGTTCTTTCAACTTTTTCTTACTCATAGTTGAGAAGGTTTATTATAATGAGTTAAGGGTTATTATAATGAGTATTTCTTCTCAGCAGTAGACCTTGAATTTTGGCTTCCTTTGACTTTCTTCTGTAGGGCCTGGCTATGTCTAGAAAAGCATTTGGGATCTTAAATCTTACCATGAATAAACTGGTAAGGTGTTAAAATGCTCTGAAACTGTTTCCTTAGCCCTTGCCTGCTGTGCTAAGAAACCCCTGTGAAGGAAATGACACAAAGCTGTGAGTGAGAGATACCCTGGAGGTGTGGCTGTAACACCAGTGCAGCAGGCAGGGTATAGTATCTGTGACTTTAATGTATGTCTGGGCTCCTGAGAGGTCTGGACAGGCCCTCTCTTCCCTCCCTTGTGAAAAGTGTGGCTGTGGTGAGGGTTTTTCCAGAAAAAGTGTTTTGACACAGACAAGAGTGGGCTTAGTATTCTTAGAAGGCATTTACTAACTTACAGTAATGCGTGCTGCTCCTAGGCATCCAGACTGTAGGGAAGGGAGGGGAGAAGATAAGGAAAAATTACACACTGTGACCCTAGAATAGGTTATCATTAAGTTGTTAGAGGTTTTTGATCACAGTGATGCTGTGGCATGAGACACAAGTTTTAGTTGGGTAAAATCCAGATGCTTTGCAGGGTAAATTTAAACAAGGCATTTACAACTGGTTACAGTGGGTTTGTTTCTCTGGGGAACCAGTGCCTGATCTTCCAACAGTAGTGTTGCTGTCTCATGAATCTGAGGCTTTTTCTAAGAAAGATCTTTGCACCCTCCTGCGATCCGCGTGGGGGAGTGCTGAGGTGGCACTACCCTTCGGCGGCTTTACCGCTCTGCCCCAGAGCGACGAGCGCGTTCCAGGGCCCTGGGGCGCCAGCCGCCGCTACGGGCGGTGCCGGTCTCCAGCGCACGGGCGCTAGACCCGCTTTCCGCCGGGGGCACCGAGGCGCGCCGCGGGAGCTCCCGTGTGTGCGGGCAGGAGCGCGAGGCGGTGCTCCGCCGTTCAGCACTAACGGCAGGCGCGGCTCCCCCGCGCCCCTTCGCGGCGGATGACTGTTAAGCCTGAGGGCAGGGGGCGCTGCCGGCGGGAGGCAGCCACCCTGAGCCCCGCCCCGCGCCTGCAGCGCCGCTCTGTCCGCCTCTCTCTATGGTCGACGCGGCACTCCGTGGCGCGGGCGCCCCGGCTGTCAGTTCGGCGCGCCGGAAGGGAGGCGGAGCGCGGCCCGCGGTTGTTTGGCTGTGCGGGCGGCGGGGAGCGGTAGCCATGGGGGTCCCCAAGTTCTACCGGTGGATCTCGGAGCGGTACCCCTGCCTCAGCCAGGTGCTGAAGGAGCATCAGGTGAGCTGGGAGCGAAGCGCCGCTGCCTGCCAAGGGCCCGTCTCTGCGCCGGGGTGGAGTAGGGGGGTCCTGACTGGCGCCTCGGCGGGGCGAGGGAGCGGGCCTGGTCCCCGGCCGGGCTTGCCGGAGCCGCGGCCGGCGCGCCCGGAGACGGGTCGCCGCAGGGCGGGCGGCTACGCTCACGGCTTCGCCTCGGCGAGACCCGCAGCTCGAAGCGGGCGAAAGTCGCGGTCGCTGGGAAGGGGGCGATGCTGTCGGAGCCCCCCCGAAAGCCGGACTGCCCGGCCCGAGGTCGGCGTTAGCGCGCAGCAGTGCCGGGGGCCTGCTGCCGGAGGTCAGCGCACGGATACGGGTTTTCCTCGTTACGTGCAGGTTACATTGTCAGAAGCGCCCGAACCGAAACCACGCAGTTTCTCGAGGAAATGCCCGTCCCGGAGCGTTTCCCCGCAGCGCGGCGGTGCCCGCTCCCTGGGGCCGAGCTCTCTCCCTTCGCTCGCGTTCCCCGGCGGCCGTGCTGCTGCCCAGCCCCTCGGAAGCGCCGCGGTGCCTCCTCGGCAGCCGGCGGCCCCTTAGCGCCGCGGGCAGCAGGAGGCCGGGAGTTTCCTCGTTACCGGGCTCTGAAAAGTTGCTGCTGCTGACGACGAACGGCACAGCAATGACGAGGGACAGGTTTTACAGCTCTGCTGCCTCTCGTTGTTGTCGCATGCGTCGGGCAGTTCGTAACAAATCCGAGAAGTGCTTTAAAGCCTGAAAAAAGGAAAGCCGCAAGTAATGCTTTTAAGAGTCAGGCAAAATGTCTTTGTTTTCAGAGAAATCACGGTTGGTACCTGTTAGACACAAACTCTTTAACTTTTATTATCCTTTTAAACTGGTGTTATGAATGTGGCTTTATAGTCAGAATAAGGATGTTCTGAGACGAGTTGGGTGATGATTGAAGGCATGTTTGAGTGTGAATACATTTTTCCTAAACAGGCGGCATTTTAAAAGGTTAAACAGCTGTTGTATCAGTGTATCTAAGATGCCCTGCACAAGTGATTCCAAACCTGGATGTTTGAACCTTCCTTCTAGTTTCAAAGTAGTTTTCAAAGCTTGGGTCTTTGCTTCTGATTTCACTACAGTGTCTTACACAGTCTGTGTAGCAAGGCGGCAGCAGCATATGCTGGCTTTTCAGCTGTTTTTTTAAAAGCCGGGGCTTCTTGCTGAAATTGGTGGCAGCTTTAAACTTCTGCTGAGGCACTGTGAGCTGTAGCAGCTGAGGGAGCCAGCATGTGCCTGCTCTAACCAGGGGGGATAGCAGAGGGTCGTACCTGTGATGCTTTCTGAAAGAGGCTCTTAGAGCTCTTAACATAAACAGAAAGCATAACTATCGAAGTATGTTAGTGTCATTATCTAGTTAGTCTTCCTGAAGGCTAGATGGTGATGGATAGCTTATGTGGAATACTTACTCTGTATAAAAGAGATAAGAAAATGTCTAGATTGTTATCTGTGGCAGTAACACGTATCCCCATTCCTCCTTTTCTCTGCCAGACTGAATATACAGACTGATACATACTAGCATCTAGATTAGGGTTTTTGTTTGCTAGTACAGAAAAAAACTACACACAATAAAAGGCAATTCCCGGGTCTTTCCATATATATGTTGCTTCCATATAAAAGCTTTAGTTTTCATCTCTTTATAATGCTGCCTGTGCAATGCCCCACACTGCTCTTATTTGAAAGTGGTGCATGTGTGCAAGATGTGGTGTTTGAGCATGTTGAGAGCAGTTTGGTTGGTGAATGTAACCATACTGAAGATCATTATGCACAACAAAAGACTAGTTATTGCAGGTGACTGGAGTTCCTTGCCGATCCTGGCTCTTGTTTCTTCTCTTCATCATTCCTCTTTCTAAGGGAAAGTTACGTTCCTCTTGCATCTCGATGGTAAATACAAGTCCAACAACATGCCTTTCAAAATTATGTAAAGATATGTCAGCAGCAATGCTACAGAAAATCACAAGAAGTTAACAGTGACTTTTTCCAGTTGTAATGATGGGAGGATTTTTATGAGCAGTCATATTGGTGGATTAAATAATGGACATTTTATTGCAAATTGCTCTTATGCATGTTTGGTGGTTTTTGGAAACAAGATAAGTAACAGCCCCTTTGCTTCATACATGTAACAGTGTTTATGCTCTATACATTGCTTGCATGCATTCAGGGGAGGGCTTTTTCCTTTAAAAGAAAGTTGAGCTGCTACAGATAAGGCCATTAGAAGAATAGGGAGCTAGACAGAAAAAAAAGGTGTTTAGAAAGCATGGGAAAGAAATTGATGTTATCAGTGATAACTACTGCATTTGGTGGTAATTACCATTCTCTAGACTCACAGGTGGCTGTTAGCGTACCTAAAGAGGCAGCATGCAGTGGTCGTGGTAGGAACTGGTTAATGGGGGAGAGCCCTAAAGCTTCTTAACTTTCTTAACATTTGAAATACAGTTGGAAACTGCATACTCAGTTTTGTAGTTTTTATTGTTTATAATGCAGCTGTGCAAGACTGAATCAGTAAAATGTGTGGGGTTATTAAAAAAAAATTCCTCCTGAAAAGCGTTATTTTAATTTGCTTTTCCCTTATACAATGTAGAAGATTGGTCAAGCACAGAGGACAGAAGTCCTGAGGTACTAAAACCAGCAAGGATAGGGTAGGGATCTGTTCAACTGACTTTCTTCACTGGGAAAATCATAATGGATTGCAAGTGCAGACAAACCCATAACCAGTCAAGATAATCTTAGCCCATTGACATGCAGTAGGTTCTAGGGAGGTCTTCCCACCTCAGCTCATTTCCAGAATTCATTAGTCTCAGCCCTGCCGTGGGCATTGCATTGCTTCAGCTGTCACCAAGTGGGTGCTAACTGTGGCTTTTGTAGATTCCAGAATTTGACAACTTATACCTGGACATGAATGGCATTATACATCAGTGTTCGCATCCAAATGATGACGATGTTCACTTCAGAATCTCAGAAGATAAGATTTTTGCTGATATTTTTCACTATTTGGAAGTACTGTTTCGCATTATTAAACCAAGGAAGGTTTTCTTCATGGCAGTTGATGGAGTAGCTCCAAGAGCAAAAATGAATCAGCAGCGTGGGAGACGTTTCAGGTGAAAATAATTTGCTCTTGCTCTGTCTTTAGGATAGTAAACACTTAAAAAAACCCACAAAAAACCCCCAACCAGAATTTACTTAAATGTATGCCATGAAAAGTAAAATTTATAATGAGTGGTCGTGCCTTTTACAGTAGGTTTAATTTTTAGTTAAATGAGGATAGCTACCTGTAAAATGTTAATACTTAAAATCAGGATTCCAAAAAGGAAAGTTTGCTTGTTACTTAAATTTTGCTCTGTGTATGCAGGACTTCAGGGTCGGGGAGAGCTTTTTCTCACTAAATTTTCTGTGAAATAAATCTGCAGCAAAGCTCTTGCAGATGTCTCTAATGGCTCCACAACCTGTGAGAGTGTTTGGTATCTGTGAATGCTAATTCCTGAGATGCGTTTTTGGTAACTATAATGGAATGTTCTTTGACAGTCATATAAGAAATATTCTAATGAAACTCTGGTTTCCTGTTGATACCAGTCAGCAAGCTAACTCAAATACAGAGCTAGAAGTAGATTTCAGAGTGTTAAGAATTACATTAATGTTTTGGGATATGTGGAAGCTTTTTTGAAGACTGCTGTAAGGAAAGAAAGCCAGTGGTCAGACAGTGCAGGGATGGTGAGTGAAATGGGACGGAAACAAACTGGGGAAAAGGGAGAAGAGAAAATATTTTCAAGCTACTGGGTTTTTTTGTGGCTTTGGTTTTTGTTTTGTTGGTTTTTTTAAGGCAAAAAGGAAGTTGAGAAGAAGAAGAGATTAAGAAAGAGTTCTAAATAGAAAATTGGAGTGGAATTAAGAGAAGGACAAAAATCTAATACATTGATGGTTTCTTTTTTTCTGGTTCAAAACTGTTTATGAAATCCTTGGCCAAGAAAGTCTGGGATGATTTTTGTTTCTCTGTTGCTAGTGATGATAAATTATTAGTTCACCCCACTACCCCCATGGTATTCGAAACTTGCTGCTTTGTTTAACTACATTACCATTATTGTTCTGCAATAGCACTTTCAGATGTTTAGATCCCAAGTATTCCTACTGTTTCAACATTAATTTACTTTAATTGTGATCAGCCATTGAATTATCATATTGGTAATCTATATATTAACTGTATCTCAGCAATGACAGATTATCATCATTACTAGGAAAAAAAGCTGGTTTTAAGCCTTCCAGTTGTTATCAGAAACAAATTCAAACTGTTCAGGAGTTAAATTTCTCTCTTCTCTTTTTTTTTTAAACACGCTTCAAAAAATCAAGTATGTATTTTGTCAGTAAAGCTGTACTTAGGGTATTAACATTTAAATAAGATGATTCTTTCTCTACTCCCTTGCTCCAACCTTGTTTTGTTTTAGATCAGCAAAAGAGGCAGAGGACAAAATAAAAAAGGCATTAGAAAAGGGAGAAACTCTCCCCACAGAAGCCAGGTTTGACTCCAACTGTATTACACCAGGTAAGATAGTTTGTTAATTATTTAAATATAAGGGTTTAGATTTATGTTTTTACATCTCTGTTTTGGCACTATTGTCCTATCCTAAGGTGGTGTTTGTTTTTTTTTGAAGTAGAGGACAGAACCAATAAAGGCTCAATTAAGTTGGGAATGCAAGTTGTAGTAACTTCTATAGGATTGGAAGACTGTCTCATTCTAAAAATTTTTTAGATTGCTATGGAAGAAATGAAACCTCTAGAGGAAAAAAAACCCATCTCTCCCCTTAATCTCTTGCAACATTATTATTTGGTGGGGTTTTTTTTTCATTAATACTTTTGATATGTAAATGCGATTTTGAGTGACTAGTGAAAAGCGTGTTTAACTTAGGTTTCTGTTTTCAGGAACTGAATTCATGGCCAGATTGCATGAGCATCTTAAATATTTTGTAAATATGAAGATTTCCACAGACAAATCCTGGCAAGGAGTAACAGTCTACTTATCAGGCCATGAGGTCATTGTATTTTCTAGTATTTTATTTAAAATAATTTTTTATTTTATAGAAAAATAGTTACTCATGAGTTTTGGGGTTTTTTTGTGCAGACTCCAGGAGAAGGTGAGCATAAAATTATGGAATTCATCAGATCAGAAAAGGCAAAGCCCCATCATGATCCAAACACAAGACACTGTCTCTATGGCTTAGATGCTGACTTGGTATGTGCAATTAAAATAATACAAACAACAGAAGTCTATGAAGCGTGTGTGTCTTTGATGCCTTCCTAAGTGCATAGGGTTCAAAAATGTTATTGAACAAGTATGTAATTTTGTATTCCTGCAAACTTTTGAATTTGTAATCGAACAGAACAGCAAAATTTCTTTATACTGCTCCAATCTTAAAGTAACCATTTAAAAAAAAATAATGAAGTAAGACCTTTCTAATATCTCTTTGTAATAGATTATGCTGGGATTAACAAGTCATGAGGCTCACTTTGCGCTCTTAAGAGAAGAAGTCAGATTTGGTGGTAAAAAGTCTCAAAGGTGAACTGATTTAACTTTACTCTTATTTTGTATATGATGAAATTTAATCCAAAAGATACTGGGTCACTAAAACAGGTTTTGTTATTGATTGCTTACTAAATTAATAAAATCTTTGATTTTTTTTTTTTTGTGTTAGAAAATACGTGACATTAGAGAAATCAGCTTGTAACATTGTGCGTTTGAATTTGTTTACATGAGGAAAATGTATGCTGTCAGGACAACTGATAAAAAACCCCTTAGAGCTTTGGTGTGTTGTGCTTCTTTTTTCATATTGTGGATGGAGCAGCCCAGGCTGTACTGACATTGTTTCCATAATTGTCTTATGCAGATATTAACGTTTTAAAAGGTTTTGTGCATGTAAGTAAATTACTAGAGTAATTACTAAAATAATCTCTCTTAAAGTGGCTGACTGGATGCTTTCATTCTGGATTTGCCCTTTTGAACTAACTTGTGAGCTATCATCAGTCAGAACAAGGTGATTTGTTCCAGTACTGTGTATGTACATGGAGCTGTTCTAAAGTAATAGAAAAATTATTTTTGTAACTGTTATTGTGGCTAGATTCCTTCTTTGAAGGACCTTAAGGTGGATAAAGGGAGAAGGTGGGAGAGGCAGAGAGAAATACACTTTTTTGGTACAAAAAAGAATTTTGGATAATACAGTGGTAAGTCATATAAATGTTTTGATAAATGCATCGTTTTTGCTAATAAACGTTTTTATTGCCAAGGTCAATATGATAAACATCAGAAATAAGTATTCTTTTCATAGTCTTCGCAGTAAACTTTTCACTAATACTCTGTTGATAGTCTTGGCATGTAATGCTGTAATGTTTTTAGAAGCTCTCAAGTCTTAATAAAAGAAAAATGTTTTTCTGGTTTTTTTTAAATAATATAATATAAAAGTTGATTACTTTTTGAGGGATTAATTAAATAAAGTATGAAATCAAAAGGCAATATGAAGTCAAAAGGCAAAGTGTCATTTATTTAGATTTTTTTTTCCCCCTCAAGCATTGTTCCATATTTAGCTTCTGTTGTAATTTCTGGATAATATTGCTCATTACTTCTGGAAGCTACAGGAAATGCCTTCTGTCAATATTGTCACTTTTATGAGTACTTACAGTTGGAAATTTGAAAATAGTAAAAATCCGTACAAAGTAATACCTGCCAGCAGTTTCTTGATTGAGATAATTTACTTGTTTCATCAGGATTTTCAGGTCTGGTACAATGAAGAATAAGGGTCAGTATGTCTCTAGAGTCTTAGAGCATCAACCTGGATTTGGCATATGAAAATTACATTTTAAAAATTGCAGAATTGAGTCTGAAGTACTATGCAGCCAAGTGTAGCTCAGAGTTCATCTTAGTGGTCTTCATATAAGCTTGTGTATCACGCATATCTTTGTCAGAGGATTTTTGCCAGAATCTACTTCGTATGTTTATGTGAATACACAGGTGTTCATGCTGGTTTTTCACTGGAGGTAGTCCCAGCTAGTTACAGTATCTACAAGGTAAAACAGTCCTTTACGATTTAAAATATATCAGTCTTTAGCTATTCTTTTCATGTAGGTATTAATTTATTTTGGCCTAATGTTGGCTTAGGTATTAAGTAATTTTAGTGACAAGAGGAAAAGGCGGCAGAATATATGTTGACTAATTTATGCCATAAACAAACAATAGGTTTTTTGGTGCTGTGTTGAAGCCACTAGTTAATACATATGGAGCGTATTTTCAAGTTGAGCATATTCTCTTCTTACAGAAAGCATTTCAAATTAATGCAAATGTAACCCAGCCAGTTTAGATGTGAATCTGTGTAGTCTTTATGTACTCAGACTGGTTCTAAAATACTTTGAAATTTATTTGATTTGGTGCAAGATTAGGTTAGGTTGTCCCATTTTTTTGGACAATGGGATAATTACTTAGGAAGTAGTTAATGCCATATAGACCTCCACAAAGCTGCTCTGCTTTCTCTAAACTAGCTGTTTTCCATACAGTGCATCACGTTTGCTGTTCAGAAGATAATTGTGAGTCTGTTTTGTAGACTCAAACCAGGTGAATCCTAAAATAGATTCAAATAAATGTTTATACATTATTTTTTCTGTGATGATACAGTCTTAGTAAGATTACTTGGGTTTAGGTAACCTTGGACTTATTAAACATTCATGTTGAAAGTGTGTTTATAAATAATTAACTTAATGTTTTGAATAATTTACAGAGCATGTGCACCAGAGGAAACCACGTTTCATTTACTGCACTTATCACTGATGAGAGAATATATTGATTATGAATTTTCACCAGTAAAAGTAAGTTCTAATGGAGATGTGATTGCAAGAATGTGTGAGATCTTTTTATGCAAAGATAATATAAAAATTATACTCCTGTGTTTTTTTTCTTTTCTTTTTTCCTCCAGGACAAGATTTCCTTTGAATATGATATTGAAAGGATAATAGATGATTGGATCTTAATGGGTTTCCTTGTAGGAAATGATTTTATTCCTCATCTACCTCATTTACACATTAATCATGATGCACTGCCACTACTTTATAGAACATACATGGCTATCTTGCCAGAACTGGGAGGTAAGAAGTTTAGTTGTGGAAAGTAGAAACGTTAACATTCCTGTGTTAATATTTATTGACCTTTTTAGCAATGTTAGAATGTTTAGCATTTATTATACTTTCTTACAGACGGCCAGCAAGATTGCATTCTATTATCTATGGGGCATTTACATTGAAATTTTAAAATTGTTAAATTGTTAGTTTAAAAAGCATACTTTGTTTTTCCAATAGGTTACATAAATGAAAATGGGCATCTGAATTTAAAACGCTTTGAGAAATATCTCACAAGATTGTCAGATGTAAGTAACTTTGAAATTGCACTGTGTAGAATGGTATATTCTGTTGAATATAATCTCATTATAGTGCCTGAAAATATACCATCCTGTAGTTTTAACGAACTGTTACAATACTGTTTTGCAAGTGGTTCAATCAGCTGTTCTATCATTTAGCTTATGGGATCTGATCAGTTTTGTCTGATCTTATTGTAACATAAGGGGGAAAAAATTGAATCATTT
>VZSC01019786.1:751822-785486 GCA_013398225.1 Steatornis caripensis | reverse complement strand
AAGGGGGAAAAGATTGAATCATTTGATCTGTGCTTTAGCCAGCACCTTCTAGTACTGCAAGTCAAATGAGGACTCACCCATGGAATTACAGTCCTCAATTCTCATTGAGTAATGAGGGGCAGTACTGGACAAAGCGTGCTGCAAGCAGCAGTGTTCTTTGTTTGCCCTGCTGATCAGTTTCTTCTGGGGCAAGTTATGCCTGAAGGTCTTGGAGAGCAAGATTTTTTGCAAGTTTTTCATGAAGATCACTGGTAAAGAGCAATGAAGCATTAGTATCTCTTGGAAGGAGGCATCCGCATTCTTCATTAACTAACTGGCGTACAGGAGGCAATCCTGTTAAGTGCCACTGCAGTAATCCATCCTAGAGATAAGAAAAGGTATAGGCCACATAGAAATGGAAAGGTCTCGGCGTTCTGATGAACTTGCAAGGAGGAAGTTCATCTGCTGTCCCTGCTTCAGCTGTGTCTTCTGATTCTTGGGTAGAACTATGGAAGTGTTGGGTGTGTGGCGCAAGACTATATTACCCAGACCCTATATACTTCTTCTGGAGTTGGTAGTGAAGTGTGGAAGTTATCTAACTCTTTTTGTTACCCGTTGCTGCCTTATTGAAAGAAAACAAAGTATGGCTTGGGTGTATGTTATATTTCTAATAAAAAAGATTTTTAATATTGATCTATTAGTTTAGCTGTAGCTCTAGGGCAAAATGTTTATGTACAAATGACTAAGTGTAATCTAATGCACGTACTAAAAAGGCATTGTTAATTTTGCACTCTAAATTTGGCATCCCTCAAATATTTCTAAACTTAATCTTTCTGCACAGTTTGATCGTGAACACTTCAGTGAAGTCTTTGTAGACCTAAAATGGTTTGAAAGTAAAGTAGGCAATAAATACCTCAACGAGGCAGCTGGTATCGCAGCAGAGGAAGCCAGAAGAAATAAACAAAAGAAACAAAAGGTTAGTGCTTTACGTGCACAGTTTTGGAAATAAGGTTACTTTTTGCAAATCAATAATTTTATCTTAGACAAATTAAGTGGCATAAGCCTCTGGTTTGAGATTTTTTGAGAACAGAAAAGGTAGTGAAATGTAACATTTGAGGAACTGCCTGTATGCATTGCTGGTTGTGAGTGATGAAATGGTTAAGTCAAGGTCAGGGTCTCCTGATTTTTAAAATCCTGTAAACCAGAAACTTAATGCTTTGTCAATTTTTCTGTTCGTCAACAGCAGCAAAACTTCCTTCTGAGTGAGTTATGCCATGCTTTATGATTTTACTATTCAGTGCTGGAAGTTTTGTGGATTTCACGTACACTGATAGATCATTCACCCGTGTCTTGGTATTGGCCGACTATTTGACAATGAATAGATAAATAGCAATTTCATTGGTGTGAGCTATCTCAGATTGGTTATTAAACTTGCAAATCCAGATCTTAATAAGCAGCAGCGCCTTTCTCTGTATCTTTACTCTGTCCCCGTCATGTTCCCCACTGTCACCTCCATTGGCTGTCCTTCAATATATGCCTTCAGCAGAGTGTAGAGTAGCAGCAGGAAATTCCTTCAAGTTTAATCTGTCACTGTATATTGTTATCCTGTTCTTTAGCGCAGCTTGTGGTTTGTAAGAGCAAGATGTTAGCTCTTGCTTTACTAAGGTTTGCTTTACTAAGGTCTGCTTTATTTGTGGTTGTTTTCTTATTTGCCGCAGAAGTTTGAAGCAGCTGTATAGTGTTAGCTAGCCATCTTGCTAGCCATCAAACTAGCCTTTGAGTGGCAGTGACAGCCAGGAGCTTGCATATCTCAGGTACAGGGGAAGAGTGCCAACTTAATGATTCTGCTTATTGAAAGCTACTCAGTGCTGTACACAAAAGCGTGTAATGTGAGAATGAAGTTAATGTTTGGCTTGTTTGACTCTCTAAAACAAAAGGATACAAAAGTAATTTGAACTCTTAAGAATTTACTGATGAAAAATTTGATGGCATGCTGGTGCTGTAGCACAATGCATGATGTAGGTAAAAATGCTTAAATGTGTACTGCACAGTTTTGGAAATAGTTGTATTTTGGAAAACAAATATTCAGATATATTTAAAGGTAGTTGCGATTTTATTTGAGACAGTTTCTTTGTCTGATCTGTATGGGTAAAATGGTTTTCCCTAGGCAATTACAAGAGAAGGAAATGTTGTGGATTTCATACTAAATAATAATATTCATCTTGATTATAGCATTTTGAGTTGCAGATTATATCGTTGTGAATGAGGTATGTGTGTATTATTGTCTATTTTTACCTTATCTCAAATATTGATTTAATAGGCTCAGGAAAATTCTATATGTTTGGCTGCTTTAGAAAAAAATGAAGATGAAGTGACCCTTAAAAGTAAGTGCAAATAATTTTTCCATATACATGTAACAAAAAAACTTGTTAATTTTTGTATTGATTAGGAAAATGTGTAAGAATTTCATGTCAGAGGTGACCTTAATCTTAACGAAAGATTTATGTAGTTAGCTGTTGGGAAATGGAACTGCACTTCACTGGCTTATGGTGAGAGGGGGTGGCACTAAAGCTTTTGAAGTGCTTCTTACCTGATCACTGTTTTCGTGATGAATTAAAGGAATGAATGAGCAAATCTTCAACAACATTACGCTTTTGATAATTGTATGCCTAGGTATTTTGTTATACAGGTGGGGACAAATGAACAGATTTTTGTATGGCTTTGGAGTTTTTGGTTGTGTTGATTATGTTTTTAAACTAATTCCTTTTGTAGGTAATGTCTTTTGCTCATGTTTTTAAATTTAATGTGGGAAATGTATAAGTATTACTCCATGATACAAGATGATGTTAAAAAAAAATGTTAACATTTATTTTGATGTTTTCTTGTATTCTTCTCTGTCCTTGTAATTGAGCTACAAAATGGGCTGCCTGTCTTGAAAGGGAAAAAAAAAGTTCCAGACTTCCTCTGGGTAAAGATTTTGTTTGATTGTTTCATGTTACTTTCACTGCAAGGAAGGTATGAGCACCTCTAACTGTGAAACGAGGGATAAAGTTAAGGCATTAAGTCAAAACTGAATGTATTCAAACCTTACCGTAGTAGAGAAGTGAACATTAATTTTTTTTTTTTATCTATGACTACTTTTTCAGCTGTGTTGGAAGATGAACCAGAAGATGATGATCTGTTTGAAACTGAGTTTAGGCAATACAAAAGAACTTACTATATGACTAAAATGGGTGTAGAAGTAGTTTCTGAGTAAGTGTATGCTTTTTCTTTTTTTTTTTTTTTAACACCAGAGACAAGCCTTTGCATATGTCTAATACCAGACAGAATATTCTTCCATGTCAAGAGCAGAGAACACATGGCAGCGTACTGCAGTGGTGATGCTTTTGGCTAATGCAAGAAGAGCTGCAAGTCGAGTTTTCTGTAACAAGTATTTGAGGACCAGAGAGAAAAAATCCATTAGTGTTAAATGAATCTAGAAAACCATGGTCTTTTAGGTTCCCAAAATGCTCTATCTTCATTCGTATGTACAGAATGCTAAGTAATTTTTATATACCAGTGAAAATGAAAAAAAATAATAAGTATCTTTCCTTTTTCCTTTAAGCGACTTCTTGGCTGATCAAGCTGAATGTTATGTTCAGGCAATACAATGGATTTTGCATTATTATTACCATGGAGTTCAATCATGGAGCTGGTAAGAAAAGTTGTTGAATTTAAAATTGCTTTAAAATCAAGAGATATTTCACCTTGGGAGCATTTAATGTCACTCGTTTGTTTCTGATCTGTGAACACTGCTGTTCTATAATTAAGTAACCTAAGAGATTTTTTTTTCCCTGCAGGTATTATCCTTATCATTATGCACCTTACCTGTCAGATATTCGCAACATCGGCGAACTCAAAATCAAATTTGAACTGGGAAAACCTTTCATGCCATTTGAACAGCTTCTTGCTGTACTTCCAGCAGCTAGCAAAGATCTGCTACCTAAATGCTACCAGGTAGGGTTTAGAATTAAATTGCGTTTATCTATGACTTATTGGTTGTCTGCTTTATTTTGAAGTAACTCTTTTCTTTATATTGTTACGTGTCCTCTTAATTATATTCTACCTCTAAATTTTAGGTGTATGGTTAAATACTTCTACTTCTTACTATTCTTAGTACATTGTAAGGTTAGTAATAAGTACAAAATTTTGCATTTGTTAAGCAATTTAAGACCTGGACAGTTAAATGATAAATGTTGAATTCCTGTTCAGCCTTGAACTGGTTTTAATACCAGCCTTCCTCTATTTCTTCCTAGAATTAGTGCCAAATTGTCTCTGATACTGTTTAATTCCTCTATTGTATTTTCTTAGCATTTGATGATTAGTCAAGACTCTCCTATTATAGAATATTATCCACCAGATTTTAAAACTGACCTAAATGGAAAACAGCAAGAATGGGAAGCTGTAGTATTAATCCCGTTTATTGATGAGGTAAGTTCTTTCAATGCCTGCTTTCTATAAAAGCTTCATAACAAATCTGCTAAACTTATTAATTAATCAACAGTTAGACATGCAATTAAATGGAAGTTTCAATTAACACTTGGTAAGACCACAGAAAAATGTAAATGTTTGCTGCCTGGAGAGTAAGGCTAGATTAGGTTACCACAAGCAAGCTTAGCTTCAAGTGACAGAAGTCTTAAGTAAGGGATGTGGACTTTTTGTTGTTTGTTGTGGTTTTAATTAGCTGTTCAAATACTTAGTTTCAGATTCTTTGACAAAAAAGTTCTATTCCTATATACATAGAAAAATATAGAATGTAGGTAAAATAAAAGAAACACTTGGAAAAAAACCCATCTCTTACAGAAAATCTCTTTACATGAACACCAGTAATGGGTAGAAGACTTCAAGTACAAATCAAACAGTAAAACATTAACAGAAAGGAATAAAATAGTAACATTTCCCTTTTTCGTGTAGGATAACAGTATTATGTACTTTATTGTAGTATCTTTTATCAGCTTAAGTTTGAGCACATCAAAGAGTGGGTGAAAATAAAAGATTAGATGTTAAGATATATGCAGGTGGTGGCATGTGCCTATCAATTGTTTCCATAGTTTGCAGTGAAAGGTTGACAGGACTTAGTCTTATCACAAAAGACAACAATTGCTACTTGAATGACCCATAAGGTTTTGAAGCTTTTTCAATAGTTATTTTGCAGAATTTTGTGATAACATCTGAAACCTTTTTGATATTTCCTTGTATGTTAAATGTAAAAGGGGAAAATATGTCTAGCCTTCGGAAATTATTTGCAAAAATATAATGTTTTTTCTCCAAAGCCATTCCATTGTAATTGACCTATTTTTATTAGAGAGCTGAGACATGAGGAAGGGTGAGGCTGCAATTAGAAAATTAACACATTAACCAGAAAAGTGCAGGTATCCACTTTCCCAATGTAGCATTTCTATGCTAATTTTTGTTGCCAGTTTCACATATACTAATTTCTCTAAAATTTAGAAACGACTGCTGCAGGCCATGGAATCCTGTAATAAGTGCCTAAAAGAAGAGGAGAAACGAAGAAATACTCATAGTGCTTGCTTAATGTACTGGTATGACAAAGATGCAGAGCTCCAGTACATGTCACCATGGCCAGAGAAATTCCCTGCTATAGAAAGATGTCATACGAGGTAACACTGGCACAACTATTTTAGAGTAGACTAAAAGTAGTTAGAATACTTTTATTAGCATTTTAACCAAAGCTTGTATATGCCAGTATATACACTGAAAAATGTAAAATGTTAAATTAAATGTTCCTTGTTGTGAATGGCACAGTAAAAGTATTTGTCCCTTTTCTTCAAATGACACAGAGGATTAAAGACTGGTACAAATATCTGATAATAATAATGATTTATCAGCACACTAATTCCAGACCATTTGTAAAAAACAAGTAAGCATTTGGATCCAGTGCAGAGAGTTGAACACAAGTGAGTTGTTTGCTTTCCTCTCACTGAAAGTAGCCAGCTTTGTTTAACGCAGGCTGAGAGGTTTCAAGATGAAGTGGAAACACAACCTTAATAGTAGTGAAACTTAAAGCGAAGTAGAAGAGGAATGCCTGCTGCAGGATTACACTCAGTGAAGAATTAATAGTTGTGGTGAGGAACGATACCATATGGAACCACTGCTAGTTTAGAATTTGACAATAATAATGAATTAAAATAGTGAGTTTGGGACATACCAGGGCTTGAAGTTTTCTCTTTTTCTTAATAAGTAGTCTCCTTGCAGCAATAGCATGGGTTTTTGTAGCCCTTTGTATAGATTCCAAATAGCTGCCACCTTAAAGGAAGGTCAAAGAGTTTGTCAATTAATGAGTGTTTGAATGAGTACGAAGAGTTTCTAGAGCTGAAGGTCAATCTGTATGAGCAAACATTGTAAACTTGGTTTTTAGGTATAAAGCAATACCTTTGGATGCTTGGCATGTACAAATAACCCACAATAAGATAACAAAAATCAACAAGAGTGCATTGTATTTTTGTGGATTCCCTACTTTAAAGCACATTAAACATAAGGTAAAAGACTTCTCTCTTCTAACATTTTTAATTGTATTTAATAGATAACTATGTAAGAGTTCAAGTGAGTTTTATGTCCTGTTTTGTTTTTACCCAGTTCTATCTTAGAAAAACTGGTGTGCAAGTGTTTCAACAAAGCAGCCATGGAGAGAACATGATGTTAGAAATCATACCTGATGAGAACTCAAAAGAACAGGTAAGTATTCAGCTCCTAACAAAAAATTAAAAAAAAAAAAACCCCAGCCAAAAAAACTTGTCATAAAAAGACTGAATTTGTTAAATAGTCAGATTTGCAATATTGGTTATTTATCTCAATAGTGTATTACAGGAGAAAAACACTTATAGGCTAGTACTGAAAAAGTTTTTTGAAAGTTTTAAAACCCAAGGTGTTAGTTTCCACTGAAAACTTTTCTTGACTATTGGAGTCAGTAGTAAAAAATAAAGTTTGTTAGGATTAAAATGCTAAATTTATGTGGGGAACCATCTAAAATTTTGAGAATCTGCTGAAAGTTTAAAATTTGTCCTGACTTCAGAATATTAAATGTCAGCCTCCTTAGTAGAGTTTCGGGCATTTCTCTGTGGTAACCATCAGATGTTCTCAGGTAAGGAGTTGGTGAGACTCACTCCTGACTACTTAATAGTTGGAAATAGTATAAATGCAAGGAAGCAGAGTCTGCAGATCAGTGCCCCTTGTCTTTTGTGCAGCTGAGTATATAGACACTTTTTCTTTTTAATCAGTCCCTTTTCATCAGTGAAGCAGACTTAGACCTTCCACTTGAGACTGTTTATAGAGAAATTAAAAGAAAAAGTTGATGCAGAGACATTAAGAAGTAAATATTTTGTCTAAATTCTTTGGAAGACAAGTCTATTTTGTAATCAAAAATACCAGGTAGCAAAAGGCAAATCCAGGAAAAGAAAAAAGTTTCAGAGATAAATAAATAAATAAAACCGGGAAAGGAGAGAGGAGGAAAACAAGAAGATAGGATTTTACAGTAGAGAGATAGGGAGACTGAATATTCAAGATATGTGGCAAAGATAATTAAATAAGCCAAAATAATGCATTGAAAAGTAGCAGAAACTCATTGGAAAACCAGAACAAAATGTGAGACTAAAATTACAAATGCTAGCAGAGTCCTAGATGTAAGTCCCGTTTCTTTATTTCAGTGAGATGCAAAAGCAGAATCTATGGTACAAAATATTTCACTAAACTCAAATTGTCAGTTTGATTATTGTGTCCCAGAGACCCAAATAATTCTAAGTGATTTAACAAAAAAAGTACATAGTAAGCATACCAGAAACATAAATTAACCCAGGTCTTACGAGTAACATATGCTACATGTAAAGAGCCACTCTTGGAATATGATACTTTGTCCTTAAAAATGAGTCATGATTCTCCATTTCTAATCAGAAATTATATAATATGTATCAAGCTATTGTTTAATAAACTAAAATTATCTTTTTAGTCTACAACAAAACCTGTTCCTTAGCTAGAGTAGTTTTGATTGCAAAACCATTTTGGAAATATAATTAACAAAAATCTTTTGGTACATTAAACAACTAGTAATAGTAACCTCTGAGTTTTTTTCAGATGGTAGAAAATGTTGCCAGTTTGGTACTTGGAAAGCGTGTTTTTGTTAACTGGCCACACCTTGAAGAAGCCAGAGTTGTTGCTGTGTCAGATGGAGAAACTAAGTAAGAGACCTTTCATAGATAGTTGTGTGTTGTCTTTATTGTTTTATTCAAAATAAGTTCCTTGGGCTGTACGAAAGTTTTGGTTTTATTGTAATACGTGCTAACATCAAATGTGTCGAAGGCTGCTTGGTTTAACATTGTTCTGAGGTTTGATTATCCGTACAAGTTGAGTCCTTCAGTATTTTGCCATAGATGTAGAAGTTTGGGAGAGCTTATTCTTAACTTCGGGGGGAAAACGCGCACACAGAAATCCACACAGAATAATGTAAAAGAGAACATTTCCTTTCAGCACATGCACTGGTATTTTTTATTAAAAAAATGCTGTGTGACCTGTTGTGGAAGGGATAGAGAAGTCGATGCTGCAAGTTTTCCGTGTCCTTAGCAAGTAATTCATATTTTAAGTTTTGCTCACAGTTGGTTTTGTCTAGATTAATCTTATTTGGTTAAATTCATACCTGTCATAATATTCTCAAGGTTTTATTTGGAAGAACCACATGGCACACAGAAGCTTTACATGGGAAATGCAGTGCCCCCAACTAAAGTGGCATATGTTGGAGATAAGGAGCTAAGCATGTGGTTAAAAGAAGTTCAAGGCATTTCAGAGCAGTAAGTAACTTTGAAAATTAAAGTTTTATAGCTTGGCTATGTTTTGTTGCTGTATTACAGACCTAAGTAGCAGAGAAGAGCTGCTGCATACTTGATGATAAAGGTTAATGAGTCTGCTGGAATTGAAAAAAAAACAACATAAAAGAGCTCATGGAAATTTCAGAATATATGGAGTTAGTCCCTAGATATTTAAAGTTAGATGCTGTTACAAAAGAGTTCTCGAATGAGTTTCAGTACTTACTCTGCCACTCAGTTTTCTGTTCTGGTCTTCGTAATCTTCAGTTGTAGGAAGTATATAGAATGGAGTCATACAGTATGAAGTCACAACTTTAATAGCTTATCATTGTTAAATTTGAATACAACCCTTGCTCTTCTGGAGTCTGGGTGCCCAGTAGAACACAACTGAGTTACAGTAGCTTGCCATTTTACTATCTGTCATTTGAGTTAACTGCCTTAATTACCCCTAACCCTTCCCACTGTAAAGGTAAAACGTGTTTAAATTAACACACTTAGCTATGTAACAATGGCTGTGCAACAATGGATGAGCAATTGGTTAAGTCATTTATTCTGGGTATTTTCTATAAAACAGGAAGCAAATTATTAGAATCCTTCCATTAAGGAGTATTTTTTTTTGTTCCCAAGAAATTAATTCCACCCTCTTGGTTCACTTCTGTTTATTGTAATCAAACTAAATGTTCTGCTTTGTATTCAGCTACCAGAGAAGAAAAGGAATAATTATTCATGAAACATCAATAGTTGTGTATGCTCAGTTACTCACTGGTAATAAGTATCAGCTAAACCAAAATGGAGAAGTTTATTTGGAGAAGCAGTGGTCAAAACAAGTTCTTCCTTTTGTTTACCAAACTGTTGTCAAGGTAAATATACAAGTTCGGTATCTTCTTGCACATAGCTCCTTACCCATTGCGGCAGGGGGGGGTGCGTGGAGGAAAGAGCATGTGCTCCTTTAAAACAAAAGAATGAACAAAAATAAGCATCTTACATTGATGTAATTGATTGTATACAAAAATTAGTGTGCTTAGGTAAGTATTTTGTCACAAGATTTGGGACCCTGTTACACAGCTTAGAGATCTTACGGAAAAAATGGGGTTTGTCATCTTTTTACTGATGATATTTTGAATGAAGTACATAGTGGTGCTCTACGAGGTAGCATAGTTGCTTATGTAACAGCATTTGTAATATAGCATTAACTTCTTTGCCTTCAATGAATTATTTCAGACTCAGGTAATGTTTTAGAATAAACGTCTATTTATATAAACTTTTAAATTACTGGAACTGACTGTTCAATTTTGTCTTCTTCATGTAGGATATCAAAGCATTTGACTCTCGTTTTTCAAACATCAAAACTTTGGATGACTTGTTTCCTCCTGGAAGCACAGCTTTTATGCTGGGATCTCCTTACTATGGCTGCATGGGAGAAGTTAGTTCCAACAATTTCATACTTTTTTTTACCCCTAGATTTCTTTATTTGTAAGCCTAAAATAATCTAAGATACTATGTGGCAGTAGTGGTCATTTGCTAGCTAAAATTTTGCATCAAAGGTTCCCTAATGGTTTAGTCAGAGGAGGAGGGAGGAGTTCTGTTTTCCCAATCACTGTTGCTGGCATGAGGAAAAAGGTGAAAATAGTTTGAATGCAGGATTATTTTTATTAATTATTTGGGATAATTTACGATACATAGAGTTCCCATTTTGGACCAATTTCAGTCATGGATTCCTTTGATTTACTGCTGTCTGATTGCCTCTATGAGGAAGCGGTGTACAGGTCAAGGCAAGATGATGAATCTCAATACATCTCCATGCGTGCTGCAGCAAAATTGTTGATAAAGTAGACTAAGAGGTCTAGTATCCGAAGACTGATGTTTTTAAATAACATTTTTCATGTGTTATGTTTCTCTCCAAGGTTCAAGATTCACATGATGTAATCACAGAAGGTAGAATTCGTGTAGTTTTCAATATTCCATGTGAACCCCAGCTTGATCCCTTAATACAGAACCAGCACGTAAGTGGGTCTGGTTTGCTAGTAAAAGCTTAAACAGTGTGTCAAATATATTTTGCAATGGTAAATGTCTTTAAGGGATGTTTTCATATTATTTATTTGCCCTTTGTGTAAAAATCCTGATCCTGTGGGAGTTGCCAATATTGTTTGTTTGTTTGTTTGTTTGTTTGTTTGTTTTAAAGAAATATTCTGTGAAATACAATCCTGCGTATATTTTGGCCAGCCGTCTTGGAGTAAGTGGATATCTTGTCTCCAGATTTACAGGGAGTATCTTTATTGGAAGAGGATCAAAGAAAAAGTAAGTTCTCTTTGTGAATTTGGGCTGTAGAGAAGCTTCTAAATTCTAATACAACTCTACAGAATTTATGCTATGTTTAAGTGCTGTTCTTATCAAGTGTAAACAGTCTTGTGATGTGAAGCTTTCTTTAAAGTATATTTGCTGTAGACTAAACAGCATATCCTGTCATAAACTTGTTTTTAATTTTTGTTTACTGGAGAGTTGTTCTGTTAGCTTTCATGTTGTAGAAAGACATAAACTGGCTTTCCTTGTTAGCCATTTGCGTAATTGAAGCAGGAGTTTGAACTGACTTTGCCACACTGAGAATAAAAAGTGGAATTGGGATCTAATTTCATTGTACATGTCACTACTGCTAGTATAAAGGGATAATAATTGTACCTGTAATTATTTTTAAGAACTAGTTAAGACTAAAACCGCTTAAAATATCTGAGGGAGGCAATGCCTATAGTTCTCTGAATATCAGAATTGTGGTTTCCTAGGACAGCTCACTAAGGAATTGGTTGATGCATGAGCATCTTCTTGTGATTGAATGTGTACACCTTGTTCCTCACTGGTTGTTCAGGGATATCCTTCTACATCTTGGTAAATGCCAGGTAGATTGTGGTTGATTAGATCTCAATTAAGCAAGAAGGGTAAAATATTCCCTACCATCCTTTGCAGTAAGTTGTGGGCATGCATGTGGACCGCTACCGTAGCACAGCTTACATCCTGTAACATTTAAAGCTGTCATGGTGCTAACAAGTAAACAATGCAATGAATTTAATTTTTCTGTGGTTTAAGGCTGAGGATATATGTTTATGTGTTTTTTAGTATATGTACACACGCACATCTATATTGCAAGTTAATAACCTTTTTCTAATTTCCAGCCCTCATGGAGATCACAAAGCAAATGTGGGGCTAAACCTGAAGTTCAATAAGAAAAATGAGGAAGTCCCTGGCTATACTAAGAAAGTTGGAAATGAATGGATGTATTCTTCTGCAGTAGAACAACTACTTGCTGAGTATTTAGAAAGGTAAAAATATTGCATACGAACTTCATCCGAATTATGCACTTTTGTATCAGTCTTTGGATTTTGTCCTTTGGATGCAGATCTTCTAAGACTTGATGAGTTTACTTTTGTAGATTGCTTGATGGAATTTATTTTATTTCAATATTCTCCTTCCAACAGTCTCTCCTACCAAGGAAAAGCATATTTTGAGATAGAGTAATTTTATCAGCAGCTTATGCTTGACAAATGGACAGTATGATGCTAAATTAAGTAAAATAATCTGTCTGGGCTCCAGAATATTGAAGCCTATCAAGCTTTGTTTTGATGAGGCTTTTAGTGGTCTATGCTGATGTGAAACTGAATTTGTCTTCCATTTATTCATTTTTTAGGGTCCCTGAACTTTTTAGTTATATAGCCAAGAATAGCCAGGAAGATAACTTCTATGAAGATGACATTTGGCCTGGAGAAGATGAGAATGGGTAACCCATCTTTCTCCCCTTTTTTTTTTTAATTCCTAAAATAAGTAGAATAAAAGCTGAGAACATGTGAAATCGGTGGTGATTGTGTAGTGGCTGCTATGTAACTGAAACCTTGCTGTTTCTTGAGCAGCATGATTGTTCAGCGATGACTCTGAAAAAATTATCAGAATGTTGTGTGTTCCAGTTGTGGAGTCCAAGTCTCTGTCAGACTTCTATCTCAAGTCCAATAAATGAGAAATACAGTTTTCGGTGGCTACTTTATCATTCTTACTTTTAAAGTAACTTTCAGTAAGCATAGTTATGAATAGTTACAAAGTCACTGAAAGATCGTTTTTGGAAAATAAGCAGTAATTATTTTAATTGTTTAAGATCACCTTGAATTTGAAAAATAGCATGTACAGAATTTAAAGTACTTTGCACATTTTTAGTATACATTCAGTCAGCCTCATGAGAGGCAAGGAGAAACTTTGATTGCAGATACAGTATAATAACATTAAAAAAGCTTTTATTATTAACTAGTAAGCCCTGTTCATGGGCTTTAGTTAGTAAATCTGCATAATGGTGCACTCTCACCAGGCAGCTATACTTTTGTGGCACTCTTCTATTATGAGAATCTCAGGTTTGTGCTCCATTTTATCAGAGGCATGCCCTGAAGTTCTTTCGTACTGTGTTGTGAGAAACAGCTGGTCACACAACCTTTAGTCACGGCTGGACATGGTTAGTTGGTTGGATGCAAACATAATTTACTGAATACTTATAATTTCTTTTTTTTTTTCTGCTGACACAGAACTTCAGGTTATAGTTTTGAAACAGTATTGCATGATTCTGATTATTTTTTAACCCCCATTGTAAGCTCATACAGAACTCTTAAATTTTGTTACTTTATGAACGTATACAAGCATTGTACATATGTCATAATATTTGACTTATTAAATCAGAGAAAGTGGTAAAATGCTTAGTTTATGCAGTTAAAAGTTTTCATTCATGTCATTTTTTATTTAGAGCTGAGAAAGTTCAAGAAATTGTTGCCTGGTTAAAGGCACATCCTGTGTCTGCTTTGTCTCGCTCGTCTTGTGACTTGCAAATTTTGGATGCAGCCATTGTTGAGAAAATTGAAGAAGAAATAGAGAAATGCAAGGTATGCAGCTTGACACGATTGTGAGCAGGGGTGAACCAAAAAGCAGTTGCTCATTATTTTCCAAGTTCTTGAATTAGAGTAAGATAATTGAAGATTACTTGTCATTCCAAAGAAAAAGAATACAGAATGTAACGTAAGATCTGAATTTGTAATGAGCTCCTCTGAGTTTCTGAGACAGTTCACATTACTGATCTTTTTTATTGACTCACTCTTTTTGAGGCAATTCAGGAGCATAAGGCCATGCTCTGAACTCTGCCTTTTGGTGATTTAAGAAAGGAACAGGTGTCAGAATGTGTTCTGAACTACTGAAGTGCTTTTCCTAAGTGCAATCCCAGCTGTTCTTCCCTTGTAGTTTCTCTTTGGTCTGAGGAAGTTTAGAAAGTTGTTTTCTGAAGGCCGCAGGTCACAAAAAGGGGCCAAGGAAATTACGAAAGCAAAAGCTAAAAGGAAAGCCACATGAAATAATGGGCTGATTTATTTGACGTTACTTGCAAGGACATGTTAATAAAATTGGTGTGAATTCTGGAGTTAGCTAGACAAAGCAAAAGCTTCTGTAAGAAATGAGTCGTGTTTTAAAAACTGGACTTAGTTATCCTAAAGACTTAATGAAAGCTGTATGCCTTTATCTAAAAGAAAAAAAAGAATTCTACATTACCTTTTCAGATGTTTTGTGGTACCTGAAATCCAGTGTTAGTTCCTATGCTAGTTTGTAATGAGTTTCTGTTCCTTTAGCAGAGAAAGAGCAACAAGAAGGTGCGAGTAACTGTGAAACCCCATTTGTTGTACAGAGTAAGTGATGTGAAAAGGTTTGGTTTTTTTTTTTTAATTTAAGTTGTCCAGATCATATTTATTTTACCTAAGTTTACCAAGTTTCAGAGTGGAATTTTATGACAGTATTGATGGAAGAAAAAGTTTTATGATGCCTTCTAGAAAATCAATTTGAGAACGGCAGTCTGTCTGTAAAAGGACAGAGTTTCTACCAACTACGAAGTCTGTTATGTATTATACTGACTTATAGTTCTTTTCTACCTTCTGTCCTTCATGCTTCTACAGTTCTTATTGGCTGCATAGTGAAGGCAAGATAAAATGTGCTTTCCATTTGTCTCTTCTTTCCTGTTTTACTTTTTGTTCAGTTCTTGAGATATGACCGACTGTTTATCTTGCCTGGTATTTCACAGATGTCTGTGTTACACTTGATGGTTTTATTTTGTCTAAATTGATCCTGTTGGTCTGCCTTGGATCATGTACAGCACTGGTGTTTCTTGGGCAGCAGCGAGTGAGAGTTGCAAGAAAAAAAAGTTTGCTTTGTGTCTGTGGAGGGAAGATTCTATGCTCTTAAACTTTTTTTTTTTTCAGGAAGTTTGCTTTATAGTAAGTTTCAGATATTGTTACAAATGAATTTTGATTGTAACCCCTATTTCTTTGCAAACATTAACCACAGTCTTTTTGTTATTTTCAGCCATTAGAACAACAGAATGGAGTTGTTCCAGATCGAGATGCAGAGTATAGGCTGTTTGACCGTGTTGTCAACGTGAGAGAGAACTTTTCCGTTCCAGTTGGTCTTCGAGGTACCATTATAGGAATAAAAGGAGGTAATATTTTCTTCAGAATTGTAGCATTATAGCTATATAACAGCTCAGCTAGTGACATGAAAGCAGGCTTATAAAAATGTTTTGTATAATGGTTTTGAATGCACAGAAATTTCTCACCTATGAAGCATATGCAGCTTGAAGCCACTAATGACATATTTACTGGGTTGAATTAAACCTACAGGTATTCTATTTTAATTTCATGTGTTAGACAGCTGTACTTTGAGTAAGAAATTAATTACCCTTTGTTCCTTCTTAATATGAAGAAGGCAGAGAGATCAATGAGAAAGAGCACAGGCTGCAAAAAAAGAACAACATGAAGTTGTGGGAGGATGGGGCAAAGTTAAGAGAAGTAGAGATAAAAACAAGTATTAGGCTTAATACTTGCATTGAACATTAAATTTTACCAAATACTATTCATCTCAAATTATTTTATTTGGAATTTGGTTTTTACTATGTGATACTCCATTTCTGTTAAATGGCATGGATTTATACCTTCTTTGACAAAAAGATTATCCATAAATCTATTTCAGGTAAACAGAAGGATTTACCAGAACACACTGGGTGTAGAAGTTTGAGATCTAGTAATAGAAATTGTTTTCTTACCTAGCGTTTAAGTAGTTGCTTTCTCATTCACTTTGCATCCAACAGAATCTTTAATAGACTAGGGTGCAGCTTTTTTTAAAGTATTCTTTTCTCCTTGATGGTTATATACTAGTGTAATTTTAAAGGAGTATTAGTCCATCATTATACAAGAAAGTAACGTTAAAGCTGTTGGTTTCTGACTGCCTGAATGTAAAGATGGCTTGCATCTCTTTTCTGGTGGTTTCTGACAGCTGTGACATACTGCTATAAATTGCAGTTCTATTAATGCAGGTTGATAAGTTGTTATGCACGGCACGTTTCTGTTGAAAGTATATCTGAAAGGGCAGCCATATATGACTTTGAGAAGCATTTCTGAATTGCTGTTAATGAAATTACTCGTTTAAGGAATAAGGAATATTTTTTTTTGCTAATTAGTTCAGTTTTAGTCTTTTCATTATTTATTGCATAACTGATACAGATATTTACATAATTTAGATTAAAACAGCCACTGTTACATGTATAGGATGACATTTTACTTTGTTTTCTTTAGCCAGTAGAGAAACAGATGTGCTCTTTGAAGTTTTGTTTGATGAAGAATTCCTTGGAGGGCTAACTATAAGGTTTGTGCAGAGGCTTTCATAGTCATTTCATGACATTGATATAGATGGCATGAAACTGTTGCCTTTGGTTTGGTTGAGTATTTTTAGTGTGTCTTTTGAAACTTTATTTCTCAACAGTATTGGTCAGTTTTTATTTCATTTGTATTTCTTTTTTCTCTTTGAGTAGGGATAATTTTTATGAAGCATAGATTTTGTAAATGCTCTTTAGACTTTTTTGCGTATTTAGAAGCTTCTGATTTGTAGAAAGCAAATATGAACCAGCAAAATAAAAGCTCTAGATCCAAATGCCTTTCTAAAACAAATATGTAGAAAACAAGTTATTATCAGTATGTCTTTAATGTATAGATTAAAAAATAGTCAGTAATCATCATTTCCTCTGAAGGAAGGACTCTGAACTATCAGTAGTTGATACTTAGGCATTAAATTCTAACCACCACTAAAAACCTTAGCTGTTCTTCAGGAGGTAGAGGCATCGTTAACGCTTTTGTTTTAAATAGTCTGATAACTCTTCTGAATTTAAGTAAGCAGGTAAACTTCTAAGGGCACTAATTTACCCAGCAAGCTTCATTTTACTGTTGTTCTTAGATAAATTAAGTTTTTTATGATAGAAATTTGAGAGGAATCTGTTTGCTGCCTTCAGCAAGCATAACACAGTCCTATCTCTTGCAAGAACGTATATACACAGATAATCTTCAGTATTCAGAATCATAAAGGAAGATAGAAAACTGACTAAATGCTGCTTAACTTCAATTGATAATTCCACTACTGGCTTCAGTTTTCATCTCAGAATAAGAAAAGAATATCGTTTCCTGGTTCATAATTTTTTACAGAAATATTTACTACAGAACTGTGCTATAACGATTCACTCATCTTTAAAATTTCTTTGAGCTCAGCACTGAAAGGTACCATATAAACTCAGAGTAGAAGAAATTATTGTTCTTTTCTAGTTTTGACAGCCAGAGGCCAAAGGAGACCACAGTGGGATTAACATTGTGTGTGATGGTGCTAGATTTCAATTTTCAGCCTAGGATACAGTTTTCAGCCTCTGCTCTTCAAACCTGAGTCATTATCTTTTGGCATAGAGGCAACAGTGTTGTTAAATCAGATGTATTGAAATGTCAACAATTAAACTACATGAAACAACTATGTAATTCACTTTTCTTAAGGTGCTCACCTGCCAGAGGTTATCGTCTTCCATCAAGTGCCTTAATTAACCTGTCTCATGGTAGTCGGTCAGAAATGGGAAATCAAAAACTGACGGCCATAGTTAAACCCCAGCTAGCTGTGAATAACTACAATTCATATGCATCTGATCTGTCATCTGTATGCTCGCAAAAAGTGCATCTGGGAGGCCTCAACCATTCTCCTCGCTCCCTTTTTGTTCCTACTCAAGTAAGACTTTTCTTTCATTTGTACAAAAATGGTTTTCCCTAGAAGATTAATTATGACCACAGTTGTGATCTTCATTGGTACAAACAAAATTTAATTTTTATGTCAGCATGTTTGAAGGAGGATAATCCTTATCTTGGAGAAACGAGTTAATCCAATAATGAGAGGGATCAAATGTTCCTTATTGACAGTTGTTTTGCTTTGAGTAGCTACAGTTGCATTCCCAAGAGGCAAATACTTGGTTCAGAGCAGTGACACCACATTTGGGTAGTGATGCAATTATTTCCTTAAAGCTCCAAGTAATGCTTCTTGTAGGCCAAGTTCGTGCATACTCAGAGATGTGATTTCCATGTCAGTTTTACTTCTTGGTTAAGGTTTACTTTGAAAATACAGTAAAGGAGGAAAAATTACAGGTGAATTGGGGTTTTCATTGGTTTAATTAAGTGATGACTTTAAAGAAAACTAGCTTAATGGATAACTTCCCGTTGCTATAGGTGTGTTTGAGAATTGTCTCATGTTTCCTAAGTCTATACAAGAAAAACTACTTCCCAAAAGAACATTTAAGGCAATGAAACACTTCTGATTTTTTTTTTTCTCTTAATGACTTAGCAACTGAATGGAAGACAGCATTACAATCTCAGGGCTGAAAATCAGGGCAACTCACCCCAGAAAGGACCATTTCTGAGTGGCAATCAGAAAAATAAAGTGAGTGTTCTGATTCATTTAGTATTGGACCCAAATGTCTCAATATTTATTTTGGCCCCCTGTTTAGAGTTGGTGTCCTTTTCTCATGATTAACAGATAGCTTTGTTTTAGTACATCAGATGTTTTAGTCCAGATACAGACTGCAGCAGAACTTGTTCCAGTTCTTGAACAAGTTATAATATCCTGCATTAGACTTATTTAGAGTCTAGATTTTCAAAAGTGTTTTTTACGTAGCTGGGCTTCAGTTTGTGGTAACATACCTGTATGACAGCGTGATTTTGAAACCATTTTGAATTGTCTGAGTTTAATTATAATTTGTGATCTTGCCTATGTTCATAACTTCAGTTAATAACAAAACAAACTAAGCTCATTTCAGTTTAATAGTGATTCTTGGGAAAGTTGTTACAAATACAGCCCACCACAATAGCCTATTTCATAAATCAAATACCTGCAAGTTCCACTGGTGTCAGTACAAAATTTCTGGTGTCTGAGCATTGTTAAACTTGGACCTTATGATTTTTGGAATGTGTTCGTATATGAAAAGCTGTTCAAAAGTTGAGTTTATAGCTGCTGACTTTATTGTGGCTGTCGTTTCTTATTTTGTCAGGCACAGAGTAAGCAAGATGATGAATTCTGCAGCATATGGCAATCATTGCAGAGTTCTGGGAAGTCTCACCACATTCAGCAAAACATGCATGACAAGGTTAGTATATAAACTTTAAACAGATCGCTGGGTTCAAAATATGAAGGACTTAATTTTATACGTCAGTTCATTACATCAGAAAACTTTCTAGTTAATGTTACAAATAAATCCTCTGGATGAAAGTATTGTTATACAGGGTATGCATAGCTCTGGAAAGAGGTAATCATACAGGACTACTGTGTAAATGGCAGATGCGTAGTTTTCTGGTTATGGTTTGATGTTTGAAATCCTAGGGTGCAGTTCTACCTCAGGAAATCAAGCTGGGAACTGGCAATCAGTTGTATAAGCCAGGATTCAATGACAGCAGCTTTAAAGGTCAGCAAAGAAAACAGGAGCCATATAAAAAATGTAAGTACTTTAATTAGACAGTTTGTTTAGGAGAACTGCTTGTTTTATCTGATCTTCATTGAAATGCTTATTGAGGTTTTTTGTAGTTATTGACAGAAAATAGTTTGTTCTACATATATAAATGTATGTTGCATTTGTTATTGTCAAATAACGTCCCTGGTGTGCATTTTAGGTTATTCTACACTTAATTCTGGACCTTCTTAATCAAGCTGTTCTGCATTATGTTGACTTTCCACCCATCTGATATAAAGGCAAATCAAAAAACCCCCACAACTTGGCCTTGAAAATTTGCTTGTGATCATATTTGTAGAATATAAAATTAGATGTATTACTGCATATACTTCATTTTATTTTATCCTACAAGAAAAACAAACACCAAATGACGTATAAAGTATAAATTTAACATTTGATGCAACCATTCAAATTACTGCAACTCTGTGTACTGTATGGAGTCACTGATTTTTTTGAGTCTTGATTATTGTTACCGTTTTTAAAAGCATTTCAAAAGAATGCATTCTTTTGTAGTTAAAGAAGATTCCAAAGTTACAAGAGGTGAAAGTCAGCCACATAATAAAGTATCAAACAAACAGGTAATTTCTTCTGTACTGAGTAAATGTATCCGTCTCTTTTCATTTTACTCTGATCTGATTCATCATTTTACAGATTTCTCTTTAACTGGCATCTTAGTTGATTCTTTTAGTAGATAAATTTTATTTTTGAGATTTTTTTTCTCTAGAGATTTTATAGACAGAAAATGGGAGAAATTGTGTAAGATGTATAATGATGATACTAAATGATTTTCCTATTCCTCTCAGACTCTAAATTAATCTATCCTGTAATGGGAAAACACAAATGCTAGGTTTCCAGTAAGCTGAAACTCTTTAAGAATATTACCTTGTGAAAGCTATTGCGGATGTGTTTCTAATAAGATTGTGTTATAATGGGTAATGGAGTAATAGTATTCAATAATAAATGCTGCAGTTTATTTCAGAGTTTTGCAGGTGTGAATAAGTACAATGTAAAACTTTTGAAGAGGAATGAAAGTCCCAACATGCCTGTAATTCAGAAGGCTGCAGTTGATGGTCCCTGTTCAGGTGGAAAGGTAGGCTCTAGATAGTTTCTTCTCTTGTGCTCTTTGAATAACTTCTGTTTCCAGACTATTTTGTTCCAATTATTCATGGTCTCTTGTGTGCAAATTTATGTTTATAACAGATCCAAGACAAACGTGTATAACCTTGGTCGTTTTTTAAATTAATTCTCTATTGATCAATACTTGCATCTTTTTAGTATGCAAAACTTGATGTAGTCTTCGGATATCTGTTTGCGCTCTGAGCAGACGTGATCATTATCTGCCCAAGCTAAAAGAAAAAGATCCTGAATGAGCATAAAATTAATCTCAAAGTAATATACCCTACCTCTTGCATCTGCTTGTAATATACTAAGTTGATGTACTTTTTTTTTTCATTTGTTTTAAGAAGGACAATGAACTTGAAAGCCTTCTAGCTTCTTTGAAAATTTCCAAAGAAAATGAAGTGCAGACTTATTCCAAGGAAGCAAAAACTACAAATGAAGAACATCTGTCACCACAATCATTTGCTATGGTCTGTATCCTGCAGGAATCATTACATTGCAATTTAGCATCTGCTATCTTAGCATCAATGCTTCTATTTAAAGAAACTCTGTGAGAACTCATACTGCCTTTTTAAACATATTGATAAGCTTTTAATTAGCTATTCTCAAAGAAAATTAACAAGCATATTTGTTTGTGCAAAGATGTTATCTGTGATTTGATAAAATGTAACTGATAGGAAAATAAAAATGTTACCGATTACGATATTAAGAGTTAAGTAAGGAGATAGTGTTATCTGAATGCAGTCACGTCCCTGAATGGCTTATTTTATTTTTGAAGAAAGGAACACAGATGCTCAAAGAGATTTTGAAGATAGATGGCTCTGACCTGGAAACAAGGAATGACGTGAAATCCCAAGTTAACGATGTTCCTGCTCCCCCTAGTAGACAGGATTGCCATGGAGCTGCCTTGCAATATAGGCAAACAAAAAAAATGGGTATGTTTAGACATCAGCTCATAGTTCAGAGCTTCACCTTGTAGTGACATTTTAGAACAAAGCTAACGGTATAATATTGATTTTCAAAACATAGTAATAATATGTCCATCTTTTTCAGTTCTACTTCTTTATTTAGATCTAAAAATCTCTTTGTCTGTAGTCTCCTGGTTTTTCTTAATCAGATGTGAAAATACCAGAAGAAAATAAAATACGCTTTCTTTCTGCCAATAACAAAGTTGCTATCCTTTCAGTGCAGAAAATCTTTGTGATACAGCTTTTTTTTTTTTCTTCTGTCAGCTGCTTATGTGAACAAGCCTCATAGCACTGGGGGACCTCAGAACACACCAGCACTAGAAACTGGAGGTCACCTGTTCACTTGCCCACAGCCTGCACTGTCTACTGTTTCTGAACTTTCTCGTATTTGTTCTCTTGTTGGAATGTCACAACCAGATTTTTCTTTTCTGAAAACACCACAGGTAAAAAGCTTTTTCTACGAAAGTTGAAGTTCTCAACTTTGTTTTGACTGTCCTATATTAAACGTTTGGGCCAAGAAATCCATCTAAAAATAAACCTTAGCTCCTTTTGTTACCTTTTTTCAAAACAAATCCTCTGTTTCTATCTCACAGTTTGTTTGTCAGTAATACAAATTCCCTCAAAAATCTTATCTTATTTTTCTAGACCATGACAGTTTGTCACATAAAATTATCAAATGGTTTGTTGGTTCATGGACCACAGTGTCATTCTGAAGCTGAAGCAAAGGAGAAAGCTGCGCTTTTTGCTTTACAGCGTTTGGTGAGGATGTAAAGAATCTTTTAAAGTCTTTGTCTCTTACTGCATTGCATCTGTTTGTAATCCTCCGTTCCTTCTTCATAGAGTTCTATAGGAGTAAACTTCCCTTTGCCTCCACCTCCACCAGTGTTTCCAAATTACCAACCACTGGGAGTTCCTGTACCACCTGGATCTATTCCTCCAGTATTTGCGCAACCCCCTGGTAAGTATTAGAGTAGTACGTGTTTCAAATATTGTAATGATACGGTGTAATTTTAATAGTTCTTTATATGAAAGTGAAAGCCTTCCAGAAAACCCGATTTTTGGTCTTCGTGTATGTAGTTGTATGTCTGAACCTCTTTGGAAACAGCTCACGAACCTCTTCTCATCAATACGCAAATTAATTCAATACATAGAATCACGTCTTTCCTAATTATTTCTTTTCCTCAAGAATGTATTTGTCCACTAAGTCTTAGTTGGTTTTTTGTTTGATTGGGTTTTTTTTCCTTCAAAGCAGTAGTAATTAGTTCAGTTGATAGTCCAAGTCCAAAATTCATAAGAAATCTCTTCCTTTATTTTCTGTATGGATTTTTTTTCCCTCCTCTACAGTTAATGGTAAGTAAGCCCCTGAAACTGCTAAAAATCCTGGTGGCGTTTCTGGTTCCCATCTATTTTGTATTCTACTAAAGCTCACATTCACAGCTAGTAATTAATGAGTCAGCACCATTGTAGCATCCTAGTAACCCACACAGCAGCTGCTACATCTCTTTTCCCCAGGGTTTCTATATTGTTGACTCGTTTCAAAAAGATGGCCTAAACTTGCAACTGCTATTAATACAGTTCGCTCAGCTAAGGATGCGAAGATGCTAAATTACGTGCACTCTGAATTGCAGATGCCATGACTTAGTGCTCTTAACTGTGCTGTAATCTAGGTGTAGTTCTATAAAAGCAGAACTGTTTGGGATTTTTTGTGATAACAAATAAATACTTATTTTCAAGTAAATATGAAGAGTTTAAGGCTTTATTGGGAAGAGAAACAACATGTAGACAAATGTAATTGAGGTACTTTTGGGATGTTGGGGACCTGGTATCCTCTTTTTGAGGAAAGAGAGCTAAAAGGTTACTTAATTTTACAGCTAATATAATGCCTCCATCATCTCACATGTTTGGTCCAGTGTCCTGGGGAACTCCAGTGCCTAAACATTATTATCCTGGCTCCTACCCAGGAAATGTGTCTGTTGCAGGAACTATACCAGTTGGTTCTCACAACCAGTTTATACCTCTCCAGGTAAGATTGGCAGGTTTGTCTTAATATTCTGTTTTTGTAAAAAAATGTGCCTACATGATGAACGCAACAACAGCCCCACTGTGAAGCACTATTTAGTATTAGAAAATTACTGTAAGAAATTGTATGCATGTTTTCTAAAAGTGGAATATTTGCAGTTTTTTGAGAATGCACTGTTAAATAATATTTATTTAATTTAAAGGTAACTAAAAAAAGGGCTGCTAGCAAGAAAAACTTTGAGCTCAAGGAGTTTCAGAGTTCCCCTCAAGCTGCACCACTAAAGAATGAACAGCCAGTGTCTTCTGACCACATTCATCAAGATAGTTCTTCAGCTTCTTTAAAATCTCCTCAAGCTGCTCAATCCACTGTTTCATTTCAAGACAATGTGGCTACTCCAAGCGTTCCTCATAACAAATCAACACCAAACACTTCCAGCAAGCGAAAGCCAAGAAAGCTGGCTGTCAATTTTGGCGCACCAAAATCTTCAGCATAAATATGGTAGCTAGGTGTATTTTATCTTTAACTCTTCCCCCACTGTTATGTTCTATCATTTAAAAAAATCAGAAAGCTCTATTAAAAAGACCAGCCACTTTTAGTGTAGAATGAAATACAATTTATTTGCTATGATTTTCAGGTTGTTATGAAAACTATAAAAATTTTGTTAAAACTGAATTATTTTGACTTAAATTAGCAAAAGCCAGGAAATGCTGAGTTAAGGTTACCATGCCATCCATTGTGCCTGGGTTTCTAAACAGTGGCTTACAGACTATACCAGGTAAGCAGCAATAACAGTGGCAATCTTAATTCAGAATTTATGTGCTTTTTGGGAGGGACATGAAGCGGTAATAAGTTGGGCATCTAACATTGCTTAGTACAACATTTTGTATTCTAGTTTATTTTTAAATAGTATAATAAGGAAAAATTATTTAAATGCAGCTTTTATATTGGCTCTCCAGGTCCTTCCGAGTTGAATCAGTATAGCTAAAACCTAACTACAGTGGAACTGCCAAATTCATTTTAACTATGAACCACTAGGTTTTATACCAAAGGGCAACAACTTTACACCTTTCAAAACGCAGGTATTATTGTATCTCTAGTGTTAGAGTGGCAAAAAGTGGTTGCTGATGCAGAATCTGTTCCAGGAGAATAAAAAAAATAGATTTGCAAAGTAGAGACCTCTTTGGTGAAGTACATTTAATTTTTTTAATCTAGCAGCATTATCGATTTCATTGTTTTCTGATGATAAAATAACATAGAGATCTACTACAAATCTGCATAGCCTTCTAAAATACTAGTGATACCCTGATTTGTTTCTAAATTCTAAAAATGGCCAGACTTTAAAGATGTCTGTTTGTGTAGTATGGCTGTCAAAGTTAGGTTTACTTAGAGTCCATTTCTCCCTCTAATAGGCTGTGCCCTGAAACCTTCTCTATGGTGGTTTCTTTCTTATTGCTAGTGACTTTCAATATTTATTTTTTAGTTTTGTAATAGAAGTTCTGTGTAGCAAAATTACATGATCAGAAGCTGTTCCTATTGATTCCATAAGAATATTCAGACAAAAAATTGACTTGTATTTTTGGAGTGAGTTATGTTGTAAAAGAAGTAACTCCATCATTCTTGGTTCGTACGGGAAAGAAAGAAGGCTCGAAAGTCCCTGTACTATTTTTAACCCACATGTACTGTTCTTATGGACATTAATAAGAAATCTTCAGCCTAAGAAAAAATTTGAAGCCTCAGTTGGTGCTGTTTACTGATGTTGATTAAATTTCATTTTTCTTCTTTATTCTGATCTGTTCCAGAGAAGACTTTTCCTCTAAGGCCCAGGAAGCTTAGAAATAAAGCATACTTTAGTGATTCATTTTGGTGTCTCCAAACAGGTTTCATGTTGATCTGCAAGTCTGTAGACTTTCTTTCAGTTCCCCTGCTTTATTCTTTGCCTCCATTTCTTGGTGTGTAGTACCAAGTTTCACATTGTTCCCATGTTATAGGATTTTTTGAATACTGATTTCTCCAAAATAGTTGTTGTCTCAGCAGTATTTGTAGAATAACAGCAAGCCCTATAAAAAGGATCACAGAGGCAACAACAAAGTTAAGAAATTTTATTTCATTTTACTTAGTATCACAAACCTAATAGAATAGTCTATATACAGTCTTAAAATACATTGATTTTGTTGTTCTCTTTGTAGCCATCTAGTCTCAAGAGGGTTTGAAGCCATATTCCGTGAAGGGAAAGCTGTATGTGTTGGTGATTCATTGACATTAGCAACAGGAGACATGATGTTGACACGCCAATATTTTAGAAGTGTTTGTGTGATATTTAGTTATGAGACACAGATGTTAGTCTCTCATATCCAGTATGAATTATCTAATCATCAGAGAAAAGATCTGTTTAGAAATTCCTGTGATGGAGATGAGACTACGTTAGATTCTTGCATCACAGAATTTTGACGTATCTGGATAGCCAATTTATACAGGTTTTCTTAGGAACAAAGTTATGAAGGACACTAGACTCTTAACACCAGTAAACACAGCAATTTTTATTATTAATTACTTACTTCAGACTATGACTTCCTCTCCCTCTTCAAGTAGAATTGCTATATTTAGAATATATAGCTGGTTAAACCCTTTATTCAGTAGCTGCTGCATATTGTATTAGTCCCTGGTTTTTAATTTATATATCTATGATACTGACTGCCTGGTGCCCAGTTAATTACAGTTCTACACGTCCCCGTAGATGTGACATCTGCGTTGACCTATGCCATGTCCCCTTTGATTTCAGTTTTATATTTTAACAAGATGATTATGTTTAATTCATACAGATACAAATTCAAGCATTTGTTTTTCTCATAGATATAAAGTATTTTGTAAGCACTGGAGTTTTTCATTAGATCTTATACAGAGCAGTATTTTACTAAAAATCCAAAAGGGAAGAATTTTATGTGCGCATTTTTGTAGTTTCTGATTTTTTTAAAATAACTTTTCATTGTTTATCTGCCAAGTGAAATGTTTTAAATTTGCATATGAATGGATACAGAATGTATTTTTTGTGCTGTTTAGTGTTAAGTGTGCATTTGCAGATTTTTAGCATGTAGTTGCACAAAGGACTGTGCAAAGATATTTTAAAATATGAATATATGATACACTGAAGGAAAAACATTCATAAAAGTTAAATGCTATATAAAACTTTAATGCAATAGAATAATTTTATAAATTGTGTCTGTGTCTGCTTGGATTAAATATTGAAACAAGAAACATTACTTATTTTCACTGTTTTATTTCCATATACTATATGAGAACTTCTGTATGCTCCAAACCAAAATTTTAAGATACAAATTAAATCTCTTGAAGCCCCATTTCTGTGATTCTCAGAAGAAGCAACTGCCCACCTCTAAGCTGTTTCTTGATGGCTTTCAACTACTACTCAGTTAAAGATACGAAGTTTGTTTAAAAGGCTGTTGGTCACTTTGCAATTAAAAGCATTTAACTAGGTACTGATGTTCAAAAATTTATTCGGCCTCTGTCACTCATTAGATTAAAAAAAAAAAAGCTATAGAAAAGGCAGTAAGATTACTTTCCAGCAAGTTCAGTCCCATTGCTTCTTAATAAGGTGCAAAGCCAGCTGATGGCTGAAGAATAGGAGGAGCCATGGGTACCTGGAAATATTTGACACGCTTTTTCTGTACCTGGAGCAAAACATCGTGGTCAGATTTTTGCTAGAGTAAGAACAGTTACCTGATTTGTAACAAGGCTTCTGAATGAAGCATAATGCCAAACTGCACTAAAACCAGTGTAATGTGTTTCAGTTTCTTTGAGACAAATGGCAAGTTACATTTTGTAATTGGATCTCCTCATCCCCAATAATAGCAGTTTTTTTTAAATTGAGAATTGCCAAATTAATGTTACTAGATTTTACCCTTATTATGGAGAGGGTAAATAAATTTCTTCACCTTTGTATTGTGTATTTATACCATGCGCTGAGTTTTGTTCTCTTTGACCAGTTGTCTCTAAGATTATGTTCAAACTCTACTTGTTCCCTTTTAAAGCATAATGAACACTGTAGTCATGCCAGTCAATTCTTAGTATCTTTGGTTGTGAGTTACGAACTTTGTTGGGATCTGTCTTTTGCCAATAGCAGCACCAGCTTTTCATGTAGAGAGATGTTATTTTCCTTTTGGTAGATTATTCCGTGAATTAACTTGTGTAAAGCAACTAGCATAAAGAATGGAGTATGCTCTTAACATGACCAGCTGCTGCAACTTTGCGTACCAATATTCTGTATAGAACAACAGTCAGGTCAGTAGATACATTCAGGTCATATTACTCAACATGAAGATACCAAGATACAATTTCACATTTCTTAAGCTGTCTTCAAGTTATTAGTCAATGGACTTTGTAAGTACTGCAGTTATCCTGCCTAGCAAGTTCTGCCTGGTTACCTTTCCCATCTCAATATATAGCACTAAAGAAAATTGAAACAAATTAAGTAAAGGGATAAGTTTAAAATATAACAGCTTATGCATAATAAATCTTGCATGGACACTCCCATTCAAAAGCTTAAGTTACTTTTATTCAATTTAGTTTATTTCATCTGAACTGCTATATAGATGACTCCATGAAAGTGACGAATCTCAAAAGAAGGAATGGTTACTTAAAGCAAGGGATTCTTTTATTTTTTTTATTTGAGATGTGATCTCCATATGTATTCCATAATCAGCCTTCCTTACTACTGAGAGACAGTTCTGTTCTTCTCTTTCTGTCTCTGGAAAGGGGACACAGTGACACCAAGGGCATAAGGGCAGTCTGAATACACACTCTTGGCCAAAAGAATCCAAATTCAGGTGCGTGAGGACCCATGAATATTGAGACTGTAACTGATAGAGATTTCGAAGAATCGGATATCGTGAGGTAAGTAGCTGTTGTTTATTAACAAAAGAATCTGTGGTTCCAGGGACAGTTCCTGATTGCTGCCAATTTTTGGCAGGGTGTTTCTTCTGTAATTTACAGATGTACTGTTTCATTTGTAGTTTGAAAGATAATACAAACCAAACAGAACAGAAGGAGTTGCAGTGCCATCAAGTACAAACAGTAAACCTGATCCCTGTTATTTGGAAGGGCAGAGAAAGCATTTTTCATTAAAACTTACTATCTTTTTTGGTAAAACTTGGTCAGTAAGTGTTACTGCATCAGCATTGCTTTATGGAAGTTGATAATCACCCGTAGTCCTGTATTTTCTGTAATGGCAGGAAAGACAAAGACTGGCAATCAAACTCCAAAATATAGTTTCTGTGCCAGTAACAACAGCAATAAAATTCAGAGTTGGCAACTTTTAGCATATTGAGGCTAAAGCAAGAAGTGTGATTGCAGTTGAAGTGATGTATTACAGAGTAACCTGTGCATGTTTTAGATTTAGCACTAATTGGGGATAGAACGTGACATTTACTATTAGCTTGTGGTGCTTCTTCCAGTACATATTTATTTGAAACAACTGAAATGCTTTGTCAGTCATTGAAACTTAACTCAGCAGAGTAAATGGAGAGCAGTGTAGGCTGCTGGAACCTCTGAGAATTGCTTTTGTTGGTTTTTTTTTAAGTGGCTAGGTCTTATTGAAATAATAGTTCTTAAGTGCTTTTTCATCCCTTTAGCATGTAGTATATCCATTCTCTTGTTCTTAAATTTCATTGATGGCCATTTTCCTCTCTTTATTTTTAGATTTTTTTCCTGTGAATTTCCAGACTTTGAAATCAATGTTCTTTTAAAGAGCTGTTCAGCCCTGGATTTTCTAGGTACAAATGACCATTCCTCACATGCATATACACACACACGCACACACATATATACACAGGTACGAGACTCAATCTTTTATTTTCTCAAAGCTAGTCATAGTTCTGTCATTTTTAGTCCATATTATAATTCCTTAAGAGACATCCAAAGGATGATGGACGTTATCTCGTATATACATGCTGCACATCTCCAAATGTAGATATTACTTGGGATGGGTTAAAAGCATGGGCAAATAATGAAACATTAACAGAATAAGTACACCAGTTTTCACTTCACTTGCTTTGGTAGATAAATTCTTGGCTTAAAACTTGACTGTCTTAAAATCCACCTCATTTTCTGGCAAAGGTTACTTCTGTCACAGAGCTGGCAGAAAGGAAGGACTGCTTGTGCCTCAGGCACAATGCCAAAACCTCACGTTCATGGTCACAGTCCTGATGTGCAACTCTAGTGAAAATGCTGGCTTAACCAGTCTCTTATTACTTGTTCCCACTGGATTGTGCCAAACTGCTTATATCGCCACATTATGAACCATATCAAGGAATTAATCTGATTGAAACTCTTTTCCCCCATGTTATTTTGCAGCCTGATAGTTCACCATGGAGCCCCAAGAACAGCTGTGTTGGTACAACAGTTCGCAGTGTGAGGGCGGGATGATTTAGCAACAGTGGAACTGCTTAAGAAACATCCCGTCGCTATCTAAAACTCAAATCACCCGTGAAGCGAAAATGCTAGATTAACTGATGTCGTTGTATGTGATTCTGTTTGTTGACTTCAAGGAGAGTGGTAAATTCTGGTAGGAGTACAGGAGGAACTGCCGGCAATGGTCATATGGTAAATTATTGCAGCAAAATTTGCCAAAAGGTCATCACTTTATTTCTGGGCCGTTAAGTTTCCGTGCAAGGCTTAATGAATGATGTATGTAGGCTACACCGACCAACAGAGCAGTACAGCTAAGGAAGTGGGTAAAATGTTAAGAGTTTGATGAGGCAGTAGAAGGGTGGATGCATCTTGACAAAATACAGCTAAGGAAGGGAAGTTAAAGAAAAAAAAAATATTACAAGTTTTGGGCCTTGATCTCCTAGATTCCAGTAGCTGGAATCCTGTTAGCACTGCCAGTGGCAAGTTTGATTCATACTGGAAGCCCAGGGTTGAGCAAAGAGGCCCCTATGTATCAGTCACACAACAGAAATGGAATCTTTTTTTTTAAAAGAAAAAATAAGTTACCTATTCCAAATACAGTTTAATATTTTGGAAATTTTAATTAATAATCTCGTCCTAGAAAACGTCAAGATTATGTTTTCTTTCTAGTAATTAGGTCTGCTGGATCTGTAGCACTCCTATCTCTAAGGCCTATTTTAACCTGGGTAACTGGGGCAAACCCCTCTTGCTTGGCATCCTCTAAAGTGTACTTGTTGCTGACTGAAACATGCTAAGCATGATGACGTTGCTTACAAATATTAATGTAAACTACTCATGGTGGGGGTTTTGCCATCGCTGCCAGTGAAGGAGGATCTTCTTGTCCCTTATGTTCTGCTGTTTGGTTGGTTTTACTTAATAACTCTTTCCTTTGCTACAGCATTGGACAGGTCCCTGGAGTGGAGTGCCTCCACTCCTTCATTTGGTTTGATATTCCAGTGGAAAGGTAACACCAGTCACGCTTTCCAGAGACCAAAGAAAGTGAGGATTTCAGCAGACAAGATGCAGAAGTCTGGGACATGGCTGCTGCGGCAACTGGTATGTGACCCCAGGTCTGTGAATTCTCTGCCTTCTGAACAGTGGAAATCACACCTGCACACTCCAACTCAAAACAGGAAGAGTAGGGTGGTAGTAGAGGTTACACAGGCTTGCTATCAGCGTTGCAGTGCAGTGTGAGAGGAGGATATCCGTACATCTTCACTTCAAATTGAATGTTTCTTGTCTGTGCTAAGATGAATTTGGTCCTTTTACCCATGCTGGCGAGAAGATTTTTCTCTGAGGGTGACAGAGGTTTTGTCACAGAGTGCCTGTGTGGGAATGATACTATTTGTGACAAAATAACATAAGCTAATGCCAGCTAAGTGATGTGTGTGGACAAGCTATGAGTGTCTGAAAACCTGTTGCATCCTTTATTGCATTTGTTTGTATGACATTGCGAACAGAACAATAATATAAAATTTGTATTTCATAAGCCTGTCAAACTGAGCAATTCTAATGCACATTCTGTAACTGAGTTTACGTATAGACTGCAGCTATGCAAGTTGGCTCACATCTTTTTCCAACATATATATGGTGTTCCTTTTCAAGATGCATCTAAGTTCTTATTAATGTATTAAACAGAGCTTAAGATTTGCATGAAGAAATCGGCTTATGGTCACTTCCATGCGATACAGTGACTCAGAGGGGTATGTATTTGTTACATTAACAGCTTGTAAAAGAAAAAAGTAACCTGCACCTCCATTTTCTTCTGAAGTTTTGCTTCATCTTGCGGTAAGATGGGCGCCACTTGTATTGATAGTGTAAAAGGATGAAGGATGTCTAGATGCATTTTCCCGATTTTACTTAAAGCTGCTTTGGTTTTGAATGTTTGGAGAGGTTTTAGCCTTTTATACCAGGTACACGTGTTGAATCCTATTTAGGGAGCTTTCTTTAGGATTTCTAAGTAATTATTATTTACCAAAACTAACAGAATAACTAAATTAGTTTGAAGAAAAATAGTCTTAATCAGCTATGAAGTACTTCATATCTTTCTCTGGCATACATCTATTGGCTGTATGTCAAGAGATTATAACTGTCAAGTTATAGTCAAAGAGAATATAAAAGTCAGAGAGATTATGACTTTTTAATGAGTTGTTCCTTAAGGAGGAGAGGTAAAGCAGCCATTCCTTGGCTTTCTCTTTCGCATGTCGTCCATTGCCTGTGATCTGAACCTTTGTCCCAGTGACCTCTGCGACTGCCGGGGTGAAGAAGGGAGCCTCTCCTTATGCGGCTTTCACTGTCGTTAGTGTTCCTGGTTTAAAGATCCAGTCACATCACTGTTACCCCACATAGTATCCTTTTGTTGTTCAGAGTGCAGCTTTCTGTAAGAGGGGCCAAACAGAAGTGCCAGGGGAAAATATTTTCTATGTATTTTTCACTTTTGCTTTTCCTGCTTTAATTAAATGCATTAAAACTAACTGACTAATTCTTCTGATTAAATTAGAGTTAAAACTAAATCCTACTGACAACTAGTTTGGGATTGAACATCCTGAATTTTATTGCCTAACTATTTCTGGTTGTTCCTGTTTGAAAACCACCACCCATCTAAGGGGCAGTACAGGAACACTTTGCCCTACCTCTGTTCCAATAGGAATTTTAAACGTGGTTCCCTCTACTAGGGAAGGTGACGGCAAAGAGTTTCTGCCGATGAAGACTTTGTATAATTACATGTACTCTGCTCACTCTCCGTTACCCGTGCCGGGCAGCACCACGCCCAGCCCCACACCTGCTCCTGCCTCGCGTTTTTCCGTGCGTACGGCGGTGAGGAGGCTCTGGGTGGCGGCAGCACGCTCGCTCGCTCGGTGCTGGCACCGTGAGGGAATGCGCCAGTGGTGCTCGCTGTCTTTTAGAAACCCTTTACCATCTGGTGCTTAACGAAGAGCCTCGTACGTGCATTTGGTAAATTTATACAGAACCTGCACAGAGCGAACATGGGGGTTTGTTTTGGTATTTTCGCTCTGTACGTGGGATCCCGGTGCCGAGGGCCCGGCAGCGCTGAGAANACGCTCCCATCCCCAGCAGTGCTTGTGCATGCAGGCGGAGCAGATAGCCTTGTGAAAGCACTCGCTGAATTTTCAGCTGATCGAGGGCCTTGATAACACTGCCTGCGTGAATGCAGAAGCACATGTAAAGGTGAGCAGTGCAAGACATACCCTTTCTTTATGAAATCCCTTCTGTAATTGTCACTCAGAGGTTGTAGGTTGTAGAGTCTGCAGTATGTAGTTAATGCAAATGAGTAACTTTGCACAGGGAGCTGTGTCGCGGCGGCCTAGCGCTGGCCTCTGCCGCGCGGCCAGGGTGGGGGCCGCCGGGACGCAGCCTGCGGAGGCCGCGCCGAGGTCCGCCCCCGGCGGCG
>VZSC01019786.1:740360-751296 GCA_013398225.1 Steatornis caripensis | reverse complement strand
GGCGGTTTTGTCGTGCGGGTCTCCGGCTCCTTCACCCGTGCGGGGTCCCGGGACGCGGCGGGGCGGCCGGGCGAGGCGCGGCTCAGGGCTCGGCGTGAAGAGCGTTGGCGGGCGCTCAGCCAGGCTGGCTTTTCGCAGTGCGCATGCAACCCGCGAGCCGGGTCGCGTGGGGACGGCTTCCCCAGGGCTCTCACAGCAGCCCGGCTGGGAGCCCCGCGGCGGTACGGCCATGGCGCCCGCCCTGTTACCTCAGCGGCTACTCCTGCCGGCCTTTCCCTGTTGCCTTCGCTTTAGTCGCTTGTCGACTAATCCCTCTCCAAACAAAACAGCCTTTGTTAGTGGGGTATAGCTGAGACTTGCACAGGACTTGCGTTTACACACACGTGTAAAAAAGCGTGTTAACTTTGGAACGTGAATTTGAGACTGCTCTTGGTTTACACAGCTCTTGATTTTGGGATCAAAGACGATCTCCAGAATTAACTTTTTTATGGTTAGTGGCTACAACGAAAAGATTGCAGCGAGGGCAAGTGTAAGAAACTTGATGAATTTTCAGTGGTGGAAGGGGGTGTTCTTAGTGGCGCTGACCCTCTCGCTGGGAGCCCAGCTAGCGGGTGCTCCCTGGCCTGCTGTTCTGCGCTGCTGATGAGCTGCTCGCACGCATAAACGTCCCAGTCCAAGTTCGGCAGCAGAGCCAAAAGGTTCTCCAAGAAGCCTGGATTCCAGTTTGGATCCCCAAAAGGGGTTTATGGGCTCCCCAGTTCGTGGGGGTTTGGGCTGCTTTATTCCCTCTGAACTGAGGAAGTGTTCTAGAGATCACACACCCACATTCAACCATGTTTTAAAAGTGACAAACCCTGTAGTTTCAGTAGGTGCAGAAAATCAAGAACCAAAAAAAAGCAAACACAAATGCGTTTACAAACTTTCACAAGAATGTTGGCTTCTGTGAACTAGGGATCATAACTGTGCTGTGTATCTTTCGTGAACAGGTGGAATCACTTTATCCTCGTCCTGGCTGGGTTGAATTAGATCCTGAAGTGCTGTGGAGTCAGTTTGTTTGTGTAATAAAAGAGGCTGTACAAGGTAATGGCATATTGAAAAGGCAATTAATTATGCATCAAAATTAGTACAGTTGGCTAATTAGATAATAAGATTGTTTTTATTTATTTTTAACAGTACGGAGAATTCATCACTGAGCACAGGTCTGGGACATACTTTTAAAGCCTGTCCAATCATTATGTAAAATAGGACCCTTTGATTTTTTTCTTTCAGTGGGCTGAGATTAGGATTGAAGTAGGACCAGAAGCAGTGTGCGTACTTGATGTACGTGTCAGTGATAGCGCTTTGTTGCTCCGGTGTTTTCCATATGCAACCTTCCCCAGTGTCTGTCTGCCTTCCTCCAGATGCCTCAGTGTAGAACAGAGAGTAGGCTTGTTTCCTCCTCTCATTCCCCGCTATTCTGTTGCTGCTTTGTGTGTGCGGATGTGAGTGTTTGAGAAAACGAAAGCAGGATGCTGCATAGTTGTGCTCGCTCAGTTAGGACCCGATATTCCCGTTTACCTCATTCTAACCACAAACAGTTCTTGGCATCCGATTTCTGTAGTACTGTTCTTTTCTATTTGTAACATGTCCTAGTACTCTATGCACTAAAACACACAGCTCCCTTTTGTGCCAAACTTCTGAAGTTCTGGGGTTTTTTTCCCCTTTTCTGGATCCTGCTCTAACCACACACTTATTCTCCACAACTCCCACAGCTTTCACGTTACACCAGTTCCAGTATTCTGTGATCCAGCATGGATCACCACCTGTGCCACGCTGATGCCATGGAGCAGTCAGCTGCACCCCAGCTCACTTTCTCACAGTGCTCCAGACGCAGTGTCATGTGTGTGTGCATCATACTCTTTGTTTCACTGCCTAAAGTTCTTCCTCTTAAGCCCCTTTTGCAGTTTGGTCTCCAAGTGTTGCTCTGCCTCCAAGCCTGGTTCAAGCCAAAGCTGCTCTTGTCTGTTCCTTTGGAAGGCAGGCTAGGGGACAGGGAAGTAACCATTACCAGATGTAAGCTGCAGCTGATTATTTTGAGCTCTTGTTCTGTTTTCTCAGCAGCCACTACCTGTCACAAGAATAGCAATGCCACCTCAACTCCTAAAGGCCTTACTAGCTTCCTCCACTCCCATTCTGTGGGGCAAATCTGGAAGCAAAATTTTTCAGCTAGTTTTAAAAGGGGAAGCTTTTGTTGTGGCCATGCTGTGTGCACTTTGGCAAGTCATTTTGAAATGGTTGTGTAATGCAAGTGAGCGTAAGCCCATGCTGCTGTCAAAAGAAGCAGTCCCACCCTCTTTTTTACAGGGTTATTTGAAGTCCAGAGCAGTTTCCTGAGTCAAGTCACTGTGGAGTTGCTTATGCCAGCAGAGCTTCATGAGTACTTGTGCTAGCGCAAGAGAGGGTGTGGTACCAGAGGCAGGAATGACTGGAAGTGCAAAGAAGGCATAGGAGCATTTCAGTGTACAGGTCTGGTAGAGCTGAAATACATGATTCCATGCATAGATGGATGAGCTGATGTAGTTCAGTACTACCTAAAGGTGAAACTGCTTCTGGCTGCATGGCCCTGCTCCTCTTTCTCACGCTGGTACTGGCTCAGCACTTCCAGGAAACCGCTTTTGCTGAAAAATATCCATGTTTGCCTTCTGCATTGGTTTTCTCTAATGGCAGTTAGCTCTGCTCAGATAGGGGTCTAGAGAGTGTGATAGTTGACACAGGGAAAGTGGTGGGAACGTGCAGGTTGTAGAGAAGGGGAGTGGTAAGAAATGCCACTCTAATCCACAGTGAGCTGTGGTAGTACTGGTATGACTTGGCCTTTAGTTTAGGCCCAGCTGCTACTGAAAAAGCTGCTACTCAAACCACCCACTCCCAGGTCCTCCTGCTGCACGCTCCCATCCCCAGCAGTGCTTGTGCATACAGGCGGAGCAGATAGCCTTGTGAAAGCACTCGCTGAATTTTCAGCTGATCGAGGGCCTTGATAACACTGCCTGCGTGAATGCAGAAGCACATGTAAAGGTGAGCAGTGCAAGACATACCCTTTCTTTATGAAATCCCTTCTGTAATTGTCACTCAGAGGTTGTAGGTTGTAGAGTCTGCAGTATGTAGTTAATGCAAATGAGTAACTTTGCACATGAAAGTTAACATGGACATGGATAAGCAGGACCCACTTAAGCTGTGATTTGTTCAAGTAGCAGAATTGAGAGCCCTTCAGAGTCACAGTACTTTGGGTAGTCTATCATTTAAGTCGGATTTCTTAATGTGTATTTTTTTCACATAATTTTGCTTCTGGAAGCATGCATGGAAGTACTTGGGGAAGCTGAACAGAGCTGCTTCGAAAATAGCTGTGGACATATTTAATTACTTCCAGTTAAATATATTAGAAAAAGTGTTCTGTAACAGTTATTTGAAGATAAGGTTTAACAGCAAAGTTGGTGTATACTCAAATGTACATTTTTATACTTCTGAATTTGAAGTGTATGTTGTTGCATTCAGTGATACGTGTTTTAAGCAAACTTGTTCTTAGGAATTTTGAAAGATTGCTTAAGGAATATAATATGTAAGGTGAGACATGTCATTATCAAAGTGACGTAAAAAATCATGGCATATTGACATTAATCTCTTACTGCCTGCAGAATCAGTCTAGTTTTGTTTCTTTATGGAATTTCTTTCCGTAAGTTTGTAAAGGTGGTTCTTCTGTTTGTGCTTTTGTTCACTTTCATCCATTTGAAATGCACATTTTAATTGATGATATAGGCATATGTAACCTGACTGCCTGCCTCTGGGATTGTTCAAGTCAAATATCAACAGGCCCTTTAGAAGGTGGAAAGGGTCAGTGTGCCACAGCTGCTTTTGTAAAATACATAGGTTTATTTACCTGCTTTGCAATTAGTTGTCTGACTTGGAGTTCTCTAACGTTTCACTGTTGTAGGCACTTAGTTGGCCAGTTTGTAGAGATTTATATTCTATTAAATTATTAATTTCCTATGTATTCCATAGGTTTTATAGTTATATGGGAAAACTTGTATTTTTGTTCGTTTCTTCAAATAAATGCTTTTTATGTGGTTTGTTTCTGGTTTTTAGCTGCGGGACTTCACATGAGGCAAGTTGCTGGTCTTGGCATCTCAACACAGAGAGCAACTTTCATTACATGGCACAAGTATGTATATTGTGGGTTGTTTAAAATGAATTTGTATTCATGGACTGGATAGAAGCAGACTGTAGAAATGTTGAACTCGGTCCTGAGTCACAACCTGAAAGCAACAAATGTCAGTCACTCATGTTTGCTTGTGTTTGCACAGCCATACAGCAGTTCAGAATGGTTTGTAAGTGTATGTCCTTTTTGTTTTGTTCTTAGTACTTTGGAAGGGATGAATACATACTATTTTTTCATTCTGGTGGGAAGCATCACATTGAAAATGTTCACATGCCTATTAATGATTCCTCAAGTCCACCAGGATGATAGGTGATTATTTTGGGAATTGACCTAGTGTTAAGTGTCCTGATTGGAAATGGTGAATGATGTTGATTTTCGGGGGCAGTGCATGTTCAGTAGTTCTAAATGGGAATGTTCAAATACTGTTTTTCAGGAGGACAGGGAAACCTTTTCATAATTTCATAAGTTGGCAAGACTTAAGAAGTGCTGAACTTGTGAATTCCTGGAATAAGTCCCTTCTGCTGAAGGTAAAACTGTGCTAAGCTAGATGCTGCTTGGACATACTAGAACTGTTTTATTTTTATGAAGAGTAAGGGCATTATATGAGATACTGCTATGCTATACTGTCCTGTTAACATGCTAATATGACATGCTGTGGCCTAAAAATATTTAACTGAACAAGATTAGTATGGAAAATAGTACCAAGAAAAAATGCAGAACTGATAGCCTGAAGGTAATTAGTTACGGGAAAATCTGTCTGTAGGTCTAGCACACATTCTGTTAATTTTTATTCTCTGTTGTATGTCTTGCATGTTAACACTGCTACAGCATAGTTTTTGGATGTAGGTAGTTCTTGGTTGGCAGTGTTTTGGATTTTTTGTTTGTTTTGGGTTTTTTTTTTTTAACTCTTTGCTCTTGTTACCTGTAGAAGGTACATTTTATGCTGCTCATGGCTTATACTTCATACCTTTAGAAGAGCAAGATTTGCTCCAACTGGTAAAACTAAAGTTACTTTTCCTGTATGTGGAAACTAACTAGCACACCCACAATAATAAATTAAATTCTTGGTTTTGCCACTGATTTCTTTTGCAAATGAAAACTTGATTAATGATTAAATTTTGGTTAATCTGTTAAAACATGATTGAGCCTGTCTGCTGTAGGAGAAATTTCACTGGAGTAACAGTGTAACGCTGTCAACTACGTCATGCACTGTGCTTGTGTAGGTGACCTGTCTTCGTAATGCAGAGGAGTCTCTATCAGTGTGCTAGCAGAAGTTGGTAAAACTCGGTGCAGCTGCTCTTTCCTGTGATACTTGTTATGGGAAGGCCATCTGTTGAAATCCTATGTAAGGGTTCTCTAACAGAATTTTAGCGTTCTGAATCTAGTCTGATGTCAGCAGCTTTCATCTGTGTTGTCATCCTTTAAAGATAATTGATCAGAAACTTTTAAAAGGAGAGATTAAAAATTAAGTAACTGTTTTCTTTTGAAACAGGTAATCCATGTTATTTTTACAGTGCTTCATTTCTTGACTGGGAATGATCGATATTTGGCACCGAGTTTTCTTACTTTTTCAACACAACAAACTTCTATGAAGTTGTCATGGGTTTTTAAAAACATACATGAGGTAAGCTGGAAAGGGGAAAAATAGCTTTATTAAGTCATAATAATGGCTAGTGACTTAGGTTGTTGTCACCTCTTTGCTTTTGTGTTGCTTGTTCTTTTCCTCAAAAGAAGCAGAATGAAAGACTTTTACCTTTGTTAATGTTCGGAGCCTCTCTACCTAAATATCTATGCATGTTTATACAACTTTTTCCTTTTATTCTGGAAATGTGTAGGAGCAAAAAGTTTTCTTCGTGCATAAGAAACGTAATCAAATCACCATACTTTACTTGATATAGTTATACAATTAGTAATTATATTTTGTTTTAGAGTTATTTACACTCTAGTTTTGCATGACAGTTGTATTTATTTTGAACTGACACTGTTATCTTTACACTCTGCATTATTCCAGTGTTTGCACTTTCACAAATAATATCATACTGAACAATCAAACGCTGCAATTCATTTTGCATTTTGTTGTAGTGTAAATTGGAACATACGCATAAATTAAGTTGTGCTGGAATAGTCTAATGGACTAATGAGCATTGAGGTATTTGTTGCTGTACTCTTTAATCCTTACCATTTTCCTTGTTTCTTGCGATTGTATTTATAACTTTAGTCTTTTTCTCTGCTAATTTTCAAGTTATTTTTAAAGAAAATGGTTATCCATTTTCTACCCTGTGTGAAGAAACTCTGAAATCTTTCAAGTTTGGTCTGGTATTTTCTGTCCTAAAACTAACTATTGAGAAGGTCAAGCATAATTTTCCTACTGGCATGTTTTGGTTGGACCTGTTGAAAATATAAGATATAAATTTGCAGGATTATAGAATTGAAGGTTATGCAGCTGCTGAATTTTCTGTGTGAGGTGAATGTTCTCCCACATTTTGTCAGGCACTGATACTTAAAATATGTGACTGTCAAACCAAGTAGTTCAAAAATTCATGGCTGTTAATTACAGAGAATAATGTATTCAGCCATGTTTTGAGCGATTTAGTTTGTATGTTCTTTTTACAAATTCTGTAGTTGTACACAGTATCAGTCAGTAGAAATTAGATGAAACGCAAATTTCCCATTTTAAAGGGGTAAAACATCCCAGGGAAAATAACATTTTGAACTCTTTGCAGACATCATAAATCTGGAAACAGTGTCTCTGTCTTTATTCTTCTTAAGCATGTATTTTAAAATACACTTAATTCTTCTGTTACTGTTAATTTTTTATTTAAGTGCAGTATGCAGATCTTTGTTTTCTTTATTCACCACTCCTTCACCACAGTTATAATTGTGACTGTAAAGTTTCCCTTCTTAAGGCTCTTATGTCACCACAGTAGAAGATTAATTGCTTGTCTTTCCTTAGCAGCACGTGTAAGAAACTGTGCTTATTCTCTGTTAGGAACATGAACTGTAGGATAATATTACTTACATTGCGACTCGCCCTTTTTAGAAGAAAAATTGGCAGTCAGAGACTTATTTTCTGGGGACATTGTCATTATTCACAAATAAAAAGAGAAAAGGAATCAGGAAATACGTTCCTCTTTATTGTACCCAGTTCTAAATACTTCTTTTGTATGTATATTTGTTCCTAGGCTGAAGAAGCTGCCAAAAAAAATAACTGCTGCTTTGGAACAGTTGACACGTGGTTACTGTATAGATTGACTAAAGGTGAATGTTACAGTTCCTCTTAAATATTAATAAAACATACTGGAATCTAAGTAGTGATGTTCATGACTGTCATTGATGTATCTTAGAATTCAGATACTTTTCTGACAATTTGTGCCTTTTTTTTTAATAATTGGCGAGTATTGTAATATACTTACTGTTCAAAATCTGTACAACTTCCAAACTAATTATTCTTTGGGCCTGCCTGGAAGGGTAATCAGAAAAAGAAATAATTACTCAGTGTAATCACCTTTTAAGCATTCAAGATTTAAAGATAATTTTACCAGAACTATTTGGCCTTGATTGAAGAAAAGTACCTGTGAAAGCAAAAGAACAAAGAATTGTTACAGATGTGGAAGAATTGCAAGTTTCTGTCCTGAGGGCTAATGCCTGAACAATTGCATAGGTTACGATAGACAGTGATGCAGTCGGTGTGGTACATGTTGTCGAAAGTACCGGTGTTCTTCTAGCGGGTTTCATGAGTATAAAATAAAGTAATTAGTATATACACATTATAGTGAGCGGCAGGTAAGTTTATGTGCTTACTGTATCAGTATGACTTGTCCTGTAGACAGTCACTTTATATTTCATGGGAGCCACTGAGATTTTTAAAGAAAAAATATGTTTAAAATGACTCTAAAGTGTTTGGATATCTAAAATCTTAGTTTGTTCTTTTTTATGGTAGGTTCTGTGTATGCTACAGATTACTCAAATGCCAGTGCTACAGGTGTTTTTGAACCCTTTACGGTATGTGCTCTTCCAAAAAGCTACTGTTGCTATTTATTGTGCTTCTGAGAGAGTTGATGACATTTTTACTTTTTCCATATTATTTCAGAAATGTTGGAACCCCACTTTGTGTAATTTACTTTCCATTCCAATGTCTATTTATCCACCAGTGAAAGATACAAGGTAACTATGAAGGCATATTCAAAAGAATACGGTGACTGTTAAAGTAATTGCCTTTAGAAAATTACTACATAATCTGCACAGGCAAAGTAATATATAGATACACATGCACAAAAAAATTTTGATATGCAGATGTACTTTTTTAACACTACATCCAAAACCTTATTTTTATTATTAGTATTTCTTAAAGTGATACGTTTAATGCTTTCCTTAAAATAAATCAGTAGCATTACCTTTCATACATGATGCAGACCCAGGCCTTATATATCTAGATTTCGGTTTAACAGGAAGGTCAATTTAGTGTTCTGATGTTTCTCCATAACATTTGTTTTAAGCTTCAACTTTGGATCAGCCGACTCTGAAATATTTGGGGTACCTGTTCCAATAATGGCAGTGGTGAGTGAAAATGTTTTCTTAAATCTGTATGTTTATACCTGTGTTATTTTTGTCTAGCTTTAATTTAATACTTGCTTGTTTAGTAAGTACTCTCTGTTCCTTCTCCATGACTTAACTACAGTAGAATTGGTTGTTGAATTTTTCTCCAAAAACTCAGTTTACAACCTGAAGGGTAAAGGAGGAGAGAGAAATGGGAAGGGATTTCTAGAGGTTGAGGTCCATTAAGGTCAGATGACCAAATGAATAAGCACTAAATATAGGACTTAACAGAGCTGGGTTCTGCTCTAACCTCTGGTAATGTGTCGCTCTCTGGCTTAAGATTCTAGATAAGGTTGTGCAATGGGGTCCGTCTTGGCTTGACTTCAGTAAGGCTGTATGCAACCGTAGGAGTATTTGTTAATAGATCCACTTGTGGTACCTTTTCTTTCTTTGTTTCACTAAAAATAAATGGAGAACATATTCCTGTTCAACATACTCATCAACAACCTGGATGAAGGGACAGAGTGTACCCTCAGCAAGTTTGCTGATGATACAAAGCTGGGGGGAGCAGCTGACTCACCAGAAGACTGCGCTGCCATTTAGCGTTACGTGGGCAGGCTGGAGAGTTGGGCGGAGAGGAACCTGATGAAGTTCAACAAGAGCAAGTGTAGGGTCCTGCACCTGGGGAGGAGCAACGCCATGCACCACTATGGGTTGGAGGCTGACCTGCTGGAGAGCTGGAGAGCAGCTCTGCAGAGAAGGACCTGGGAGTGCTGGTGGACAACAGGCTCACCATGAGCCAGCAGTGTGCCCTTGCGGCCAGGAAGGCCAATGGCATCCTGGGGTGCATTAAGAAGAGTGTGGCCAGCAGGTCGAGGGAGGTGATCCTCCCCCTGTACTCTGCCCTGGTGAGGCCGCATCTGGAGTACTGTGTCCAGTTCTGGGCTCCCCAGTTCAAGAGAGACAGGGAACTACTGGAGAGAGTCCAGCGGAGGGCTACGAAGATGATGAGGGGACTTGAGCATCTCTCTTATGAGGAAAGGCTGAGAGACTGTTCAGTCTGTTCAGTCTGGAGAAGACTGAGAGGGGATCGGATCAATGCTTATAAATATCTGAAGGGCGGATGTCAAGAGGATGGGGCCAGATTCTTTTCGGTGGTGCCCAGCGACAGGACAAGGGGCAATGGGCACAAACTGGAGCACAGGAAGTTTCATCAGAACATGAGTAAATACATTTAATAACCGTCATCATTGTTGAAAAATTGAGCATGGAATAATTTGGTACAGGAGAGATAGCAGGGAAAAAGGAAGGTGAGACCAACTTTCTATTTGGGGGAAGAATTCAAGTCAAGCTACTCTTTTCTGCTTCCTGGGATTGCAAATGCCTTGTTTATACTTGTCAAATACTAAAAAATAAAATAGTTATTTGGTTTCCGTAACCTATTTTTCAGTGTTGCAAAGAATATTACAGACACTCATGTTTTGTCCAAATCTGGGGTAATTCGATTCTAGTGATATACCTGAGCGTTAGAATGGCTTGCCAATACTTAAGAAATTCTATGAGTCCTGTCTTAATGCTCAATTCCTTTCTGAATGGTATTTGTATTCAGAACTCTGAAGTGTTTGCACTGATATTTTAAAATCCAGCAACATTGTAGGTTGGTAGCTAACTTGTCGTATTGGTTTTGTTGGTATGGCAGGTAGCTGACCAGCAGTCAGCCATGTTTGGAGAATGCTGCTTTCACCCAGGAGATGTTAAATTGACGATGGGAACAGGTGGTTTCTGGAATGTGAATACTGGAGAGCATCTCTTTGCATCACGGAGAGGTAAGCTGCTGAAATTTTAGTTTAAGAGTATTTCACGTTACTTGACAGGTGTTAATGATGAGGGGGCAAAAAGGGATAAAACAGGACTATGCTTTTCCTTCTGTCTTTAGCTGTAGAAAAACAGCCTGAAAGTGTTTTCAGAACAGAAGACACTGGAATCTTTTAATAAGAAATGTAGATCTTGGTTATCCTGAAACATGCTTCTCAAGAAGAGAGTTTAAGTAACATAGAATCATAGAATCATAGAATGGTAGGGGTTGGAAGGGACCTCTAGAGATCATCTAGTCCAACCCCCCTGCTAAAGCAGGTTAGCCTAGAGCAGGTTGCACAGGAATGCATCCAGGCGCGTTTTGAATATCTCCAGAGAAGGAGACTCCACAACCTC
>VZSC01019786.1:717688-739491 GCA_013398225.1 Steatornis caripensis | reverse complement strand
CTCTTCCTGAGCTTTCCTATGAGGATGTTGTGGGAGACAGTGTCAAAAGCCTTGTCTCCCACAACATCATTAATAATTGTCTGCTACCTGCAGCCCTCCTTTGTTTTTGGTTTGTTTTTTTTTCCCCTTCACCTGTTTTTCTTGATAGCAGTATTATGCAGTACAGGAATGGAGAAAAGAGGATTGGTCCTCTGGCTTCTCACATCAAAATGTTCAAGTGGATTGCTGTAAGTTCCTTCTGTTGAGCCGTTATGCTTTGAAGTACCTGCAGTGAGATAATACAGAATTAGCAATTACTGGTTTTCTTTTAAAATACTAGAAATGGGCTCCCCAGTGTGTTTCTAGTGTTTAAACTTTGTTCACACTGAACATTTGTGGTCTGTCAAGCTGGTTAATTTGTCATAGATAGCTATTTGTGAAGAGAGCAACAGATGATACTGAAGTAAATTTGCCTGCACAGTCTGTCATATTTTTAACCAGTTACTAATTTTGGGAAGCCTAAAATGTAAAATGGGAGGGCTGGGGAGGAGGACAGCAGTGTGCTAAGGGAGAGTTTTACCAGCTAAGGTGTGCAAGGACCTTGGCAAATACAGGACATGTCAGAACTGAATAGCACAGACATTGAATTCCCTATGAATACAAATGCTTTTTAGGCTAATTAATGATATCATCATGATGATATTTTTTCTTAGGAAATCAGATGTATGTAGTCTGTGGAACTGTAATAGCAAAAACATGCTGTAAGGTTTTTCCGTTTTGTTTTCTTCTAAGAAAATACTTGGCTATTGTGATCTGACAGGAGTTGAAATCTTTCAGGCAGTGCTGTGAAACTTCTAGTGCTTTGGGCTGTTATTTATGTTAAAATTATTTTCCTGATGTTCTTTAGCTGTCTTATGATATGGTTAGTAGGACAAGTTAGGTACCGAGCTTTCTCAGTGCCCTGAGCATGAAATGTAACACGTTTCATCTTTAAGGTTGACATATGTATTTAAGACTGCAAGATGAATCCCTACAGCATCCTTGTGCAAGCTATTCATTAGCTGCTGTTCTAGTTTCTGATCTACATTTAGTTGCTATATATAACCGTTTTAAAAAATAAAATATTTCCTTGAAGAACAGCACTTCTCACAATTCAGTGATGGAAGCATGTTGATTAGATTTAAAATCTACCTCTCTGGCAGTCTGATAGTTCTTAGCAACTGTAGTGACACCAAGAGTCATGTTGACCCATTCCCTACAGGCAGAGACTCTGGTGCGAGCATCTGTAGGAAGGCCACCTGATGGACATGCCTGTCCCTAATTAGCTGTCCTTCACTAGGACTTTTGTCTCAATTAATTGTTCGGTCTTGCTGCTTTGCAGCATCACCTTTGTCAGGAAATAAAGATTGTAAGGGAGACCTGTACCAATGATCTGGAGATATGTATATCACTTTTTCCTTTCAAGAGACAAATACAAGCTTTAATATAAATAGGTGCTGATGATTGTTTTCCCTTGTAAGCACCAGAGTGCTTCCAGCACTAACCACATTTCTGCAATCACACTAGTACTACCATGCCACTATCCTGGACACAGGCAAGCAAACCGTAGATGATTCTGTGAGAGACACTTGTGTGTCAGCAAAGTCATCTTGAGAAAGCCAAGAGAATCCCTAGATCCTTCTGATACTTTTCTGGTCCTATAGTTACTGGGACTCATTTACCTTTGTTACATTACCCATGATCTCTTGAGTCCTGAGCAGGATCCCATGAGGTCTGGGTGCTCTCTTTACTCCAACAGTTACAATACTTGGGTTGTGTGAAGTTTTTATTGTAGTGGCCGCCAAATGCTTCGGTCCTTATCAAGTGACCTGAAAAAATATTTGTCCATCTGCAGTGCTAGAGAACATCTACTGTTCAGCTAAATAATGAAGTCTTTTTGATTTAGCATTAAAAGCAGTACTCTGTGGAACTTTTGTTCTATGTTCTTACTAATACAGATATCAAAGAAGAAGGTCTTGCTGTTTGCACTGACTGTTTTAAGTAGTATCTGTCTCTGTTTAAAGTTTCAACACATCCGGGGGTGGCGGGACAAAGGGGAAAACAAATCATCAGGTTTATCCTCATTATTGGCTGTTTATTTATAATGTACCTTCAAGCAGACAGATTTTTGAAAGATGCTGTACTGTGTTTTCAAATAAACTAACTGGTTTTGCCCTATATGTTTCTGCCTTTCTTCTGAGAGATAAGGAAAAAAAAATTCAAAGTCATTGAATTTTTTTTGAGTCACTGCAAAGCCAACACACTGGTTGGTCAGAGTCATAACTTCCTGCAAATCCCGCCATGTAAACCATAGAAGTGCTAATCTTTTGCAGTTTTAGACAAACCATGTCACCAAAGTTTGGGTGTTTGTTTTGTTGTTTATATTGGGCAAACATACAGGTAAAATGCTACAGTTAACTGACAGTAGCCTTTGTTGGGGACAAGGATGGGCAAATTGTGAAACTTGTTTTCTTTTTTTTGCTTTCTGTGTGAGGAAGCATAGCGTATTGAAAAAGGAATTCAAGAGTATATCACTTTAACCATCTTTTATGAGTAGGATCTAAGTTTTTAAGTTTGTGTTGCACTTTTTTGGTGTATATATCTGTTTTAGTATTTGTGCTTCCCATCTGATTCCCAGCCTTCATGTTTTATGTTTTGGGGAAGTAAATTACGACTTTTTGGAAACCATTGGGGAAAATTAGTGGAATTGAAAACAAACAAGAAAGCACTGATAAATTTTTAAGTATATACAGTCTCTTAGCATTTTTTTAAAAAGTAACTGCAGATAGCTCTTCTCTTTAGCTTAAAAAGGGTTTTTTTGTAATTTGACAGTAATTTTTTTGATGTTAACGTTGATTTAACATACTGTTCAAGTCTCATGTAATTCCATCACTAAATTTTTAAACAATACTTTTAGCCTCTACGAGTGGCATTTTTTGTTATCTTGAGTTCTGCAAAGGAATTTACTAGAAACTACTTTGTTTATTTTGGTTTGGTTTATTGTGGAGAGTGCTTGTATAGGCTTTTCCGGAAACATTTAATTTAACTAGGTGTTTTGTTTTGTTTCATGGAAAACAATTAAGATCTGTATCCGCTGATTGGTTGGAAGATTGGGGAAGAAGTTGTTTACTTAACTGAAGGTTGTATGTCAGACATCGGCACTGCCATTAAATGGGCTCAGGACATAAGTAAGTAGCTCTTTACTTTTAAAGAGGGTAAAATATATTACTACTTAAGAAACTGTTTAATGGGCTTATAGTTATGTTACTGGGCTTGGTTTTATTATCCATAATTGAAGAAACTAGCCTACATATTTTGGACCGTGGATAATGCAGTCTCATTAGGTTCTCTGCTGAGTGTGTTTACTGTGGGTAGTTCAGTTTGCGCAATCATCTCCTTATCAGACTCTGCCTCTCAAACTCTCCCACATATGTACACTTTCATTTTACTGAAACATTTTACTCCTCACATGATTTCTCTTGAGCATGACAAACTTCCTGATACCTTTTTTTTTTTTAACTTGATATCCAGACTGGAATAGAAATGATGTAAAGGAGATGTGTTTAAAGTTAGATGTGTGCTGTGTTAGGGTATTTGGACTTGAATTTTTGGTTGAGGAGAAGAACAGAAATTGGCTACTGATTAAATCTACGTAGCATGATTAAAATACAGTATTCCACAAACAGTTACTGTAATGTTTTCATGAGATCTCTAGGTGTACATTTCGGAATTAACAGATTTGAGTTATGTGAAAATAATGTCAAGAACTTTATTTTTAAAAGTAACTGTGTTATGTTTGTTGCTTCACATAGAAGTAACATGTCTTTTAGCTGTGACCATTGTGTATTGAAGAGATTTGCGTTGCAGTTTAATAAAAGAGTAAGAAAAATACTAGCTCTACAGTTGACAGTTGATATTCAAAACCACTGATTGTTTATAGGACAGCTTTTCGGCATGTTCTGATAAACTATTTACTTGGTTTACTTAGAAATTTAGTACACCTTTACTAGGATGCAAAAAAGGAATTAGTGTCTCAAACTTTGGTCTATGTGGGAAAGGTTTTTCTGAAGTGTAGCTCACCACAAAATTTTACATTTCTTGAAGTTGTCAACTTCTGGTGTGTATGTGCATATACATGCTCATGTATATGCCCTTAAGGATTAAGTATGACTCAGATTGGTCCTCAGGTCTTCATCATTCAACATTTGACTGGGCCTAGAAAGTAATAGCCACTAGTCTTTTGAGGAAACGACTGAATTCAGTACACAGTTCAGTGCTGCCGATACAGGTATCAGTGGTACATATATAAGCTTGCTACTTCAAATTCCATACTTATATGGATACTTATCATTATGGAACTTGGCCATACTTAAAATGGATATTATTGGTATAAGCAGAGCAATAGTATAAAGGATTTTTAGCTAGCCAGTCATGAAACGGACATGAAATGGGCAGCTGTTACCACAGGCAAAAACTGGGGAAGCTTTGGAGCGAGATAAAAAAAATGGCATGCTGCTATAAACTCTCTAATAAGCAAGACCTTTATTTTCTGGAAATATGATTGCAGAGAAGTAGAATTCAAAAACTTTTCTCAGCTTTACGAATAAAGAGAAGGCTAAAACTTTTGCTCTACAGGAGGAGTTGGGCCAAAACACAAGATATGCTAATGGCCTCAGTAAGGATGGTGAGGCTCAACATGGATGAAGATAAGAGATAGAATAGTAGTAAAGGTTTGGAAAGAGGAATTTCTGCAGCAAGACAAACTTAGTTTAATGAGTTTCTTTTAGTGGGATCAGATCACTTCTTAGAAATTTGAAAAAAAAGTAGTATGTGGAATTTCAAGGTGAAGTCAGTCTTAATTTTTTCCTTTTCCGTCCTGACATAGGGGTACTATATATAGCTCAATNTTCTGCAGCAAGACAAACTTAGTTTAATGAGTTTCTTTTAGTGGGATCAGATCACTTCTTAGAAATTTGAAAAAAAAGTAGTATGTGGAATTTCAAGGTGAAGTCAGTCTTAATTTTTTCCTTTTCCGTCCTGACATAGGGGTACTATGTATAGCTCAATAGTAGCAAATACAGCAAGAGGGAAAATATGTGATTTAGGCTTACTAGTCTGGGCACAGTAGAATCGAAAGCTTTCAGACAAATTTATGAAGGTTACAAAGGTGAATTGAAACTCCTGGTAAGTTACCAAGATGGGTTTTCAAAGATAAATTGAGCTAGATTAACCCAATTTGTCTTTGTCTTTGATAGGAGAATTTACTTTTCAGACAAGAAAAAGCAATAGCTCTAATTTACACGAGACTTCTGAGGTCTTCTGTAAAACATGTTATGTGCCCACATAGGGACTGTATTACTGAAAACTACCAAAGATGGGTGTTCGTACAAGAATTGCATGTGGGTAAAGCACAAGCTGGAGCGGGATGTCTGTAGAGTTGTGAAAGGAGACTTCCAGCTAGACAGAGAACAAAAGTAGTGTCTATCAAAGAGGTGATATCAGGACCTACCTTATTTATATTTATTTATCAATCACTTGTTAAGAATATTAAGGATGCTGATAAAATACAACAGATATTAAGGACTTCCACTGTAGTCCTTTGGTGCTTGTGTTGACAATAACATCATCTTTGGGGGTAATAACATGTTTTATGTTTTGCAAATCTAGGTTTTTAGCATACTTGGGTGCCATTGGTAGCATTCTCAATTCCCATATATGTCTTACAGGAGGTGAAGATTAAAAGGCTATAGCATAACAGATATGAAAGGATCCTTTTGAATTTAGTCTTTGTCTGAATAGAGTATTTTTTAATGTGACTGATGGATGTGAAGTGCAGGAGAAGTGATCATTTCCCTTCCAACATGTAGTTTGAGAATATTACAAAAGGAACTAGTCTAACTCTAAATTTTTCTCTCTTAGTAATATATGAAGAAATTGAAGTAAATAATAACAGCATATGACTTATGCATCTTTACAGATCTTTTCACCAATGTAGATGAAACAGCACAAATGGCACAGAGTATTGTTGATTCTCAAGGCGTTTGTTTTGTTCCGGGTTTTCAGGTAAAATTATTAATATAATGGAGAATATATTTTTAATAACGCAGTTTAGTAATTAACTTTTGCATGTTTAAATGTAGTAATCTACATCTTACCGTGTTATTTATTCTGTACTACTCAGGTTCTTATTCTCTGTCCTTCACTACAACAGATGAAGATCATTGTCATATCAGAATGCTTAAACACCATCCCCCTATGAGAAAAACACTATGAAATAGGAAAATTGCTTCCATTTTGCACATGGAGACCTGGCAGACAGATAAACTGCATTACTTGCCCACAGTAACTCAGACAGTGCCTACAGAGATAGAAACTGGTCCCATAGCTTTTCTGCTCTGTGCAGAGCCTTCATTGAGACAATACTTCTAAGCACTGTTCTAAAATAATCCATTTTATTCTGTATCTTTTCAAGATGTAGGTTGCAGTTAATCAGAGAACTTAAATGTACTTAAATATGCACAAGATTGCAAGTCTTCATGTTACAAAAAGCAAAGATAGTAATATTTAGACACTTATTTGATATGCAGATTTTAATCTGAATTAGACTTTTTCACTTCAAAATAGGGTTTGTGCTTTGTTAGCGAGCACAATGTATGTAATCTGGCGTTGCTGGCATTTGTTCTTCACTTTGGTCCCCTCCATTTCTCAGTAGCTTGTTTTTACCCTCCTCTCTATTTGAGGAACTTCCTGCAATTACATGATCCCCTCTGGGTCACAAGCTCTGGGTTCTTTCTCCTTGCTTTTCCATTTATACTGTGGTCTTACGTATCCTCATGTATGTCCTTTTCACCTCTGATTCATGATCCTTCTTTAATTTCATTACAGATGAGTTACTGTCCCTGCTCAGCGGCAGCAACAAGGGTGATACTGATGCTGCAGTTCAGTCTAGTGTATTAGTCTAGATTGGAATTCATGGGAATTCCAGTTAATATGTTATATTAAATGACAAATTGTGATAGCTGGGAAGCTGGCATATACTGCCTGTTCAGCTTTAGAGCAGTTGCTTCCAGTATGGGTTTGACAGTTAGTAATAATATTTTGTAATTTGTCACCACAAAATACGACAGAGCTGCAAGTCAGAGCTCTTGGACAGACCTTCATACAGATTGAAAATAAACAGTTTTTGCTGAGGTAGCCCGTTGCTAGCTTAGGGACTGTGCAGAGCCCCAAAACTTTTTCATCTAGTTGTGCCACTTTCCTAAGCAACGTGAGATAATCGGACTAAAAGCATGCTTTCGGCAGGATAACTGTTTCTACGTTGTAGGTTTGTCAACATGAAAATACCTTTGTTTTTCTAATCAGTGTTGCTGTCTAGAAGAAACTCTGGTGCGGCCCTGGTCTCCAAGTTATCATTTGGAATATTAGCATTATAAACTGTATTGGACAGATGGACCAGGCAAGCTGAAGGGAAAGCTGTTGCTGTGGGGGTTGAGTAATGTCTGCCATCAGCTGGTTCTTGACGTATAGATAACCGATGTGTGAATCTTTCAGGTGTTCAAAAGTTACAGTATTAAACAAAGAAAAGCCATTAAGATGAAAACAGTATTTGTTTTTTACTCAAAAATCACCACCTTCTCTTTTCTCTTAGAAGTCTTAGATAGTAATTAGTTTGATAGTGATTTGTTAGTTTGAGTACATACATTTTAGAGCTACATGGAATGTTTTTGGCAGCTTATCTCTCTGGATTCAAGAGTCCATTTTTTATTTATCTTCATTGGTGTATCATAGTCAGTTTGATCATTCCCAGGACTAGTGTTTTTTCTAAAGAAGCTTAACATCTTTAACCTTACCTTTGTGTAAGTCCTGTATGTTAATGGAACAAGGCAGAGAAAAATGTCATTTCTTCTGCAGGTAGCCAGCTGCCTTCTTTCAAACAGCTGACCTGATAATTATATTTATTTTTACGGGTATAAAGCTTGCTTATGCTGAGATGCTTCCATTTAGCATTTACTGTGAGTAGTTGTGCTGTGAATAAGCAAATGTTGAGCTATGCCGAATTTCAATATTTGCAGACAGGAATCCTGAGGTAGACAAATGTTAGTCTAAATCTTTTTTTGAACCTTTAATTCTATTAATACTCAAGTTCTAGAGGCGTTGGTAAAACCTCTTTTTTGTTTGGTTGGGGTTTTTTTTGCTTTGCGGATTTGTCTCACGCTTGCTTTCTTGACACTGTCTCCAGAAGGCACCCCAGCTAGCTTGGTAAACAGTAATTCAGTCTCTTTTTCCCTAATTCTGATATTCCCAGTCCAAATTTAGAAGCTGTACTTAGAAAACTGAATGGATTTCTCTGACTGTGACATCTAGTTACCACTAATAGTATCTACTAATGTGAATTTCTTTGCCTTTTAAAAGCCCTGATTATTTCAGTGGAACGTGCTTAGCTAGTAGACTCAGTAACGGAATCTGTATCAATTTAGAAACTTAGTGGATTAAATGGTAAGAAAGGGGACGTGAACAGAGTTGAACACTTCTGGGACTGTAACGTGTCTGCTTAGCTTCCCAGGCTAGATGCTAACACAAGTTGATTGTATGGTAATGTTTCTTAGGCCTCAAAATGGTAGTGGTTGGGGAGGGTTCTTATGAAGCCCATGTGTTCATTTCCTACACAGAGTAAAATGTTTCTCTGCTTATCCATGTTAAGGCAATAAGAACCAAGTTTGTTTCTTTCTGGGTTCTACTGCTGTGATGCAGTGCACTGAGAGGAGCATCATGGTGAAAGTGTATTTGAAATGGAGTGAATATGTGCATTAATAATTTTTTCCTCTTACTCATTCTGCTAGAAACAGGAGTTTGCAGGTTAATTTGCTCTGGTTAGTAGTAACAGCAAAAACTTAGGACTGTTCACTGGGGTGTATGCATATATATGCACTGCTACCTTTTTTTTAATGATCGATTCTTTCAGGATACTCATCCTTACGTAGAATGAGAGTCGATGCTTTTTATTTTGTATATGAAAATCTGTAAACTTGGAAGCCATGGATCTTTCTTATGCTACTGGGCTGGACAAGTGGTTCCATTCTTAGAATGGGAAGGGTACTTGTATATGGGGGGAAAAAAAGATTATTTTATTTTACTGTAATGCAGAAGTTTAGTCTGTTTAGGAAGTTCGGCAAAATGCCAGTTTTCCATTTGGCTGTATGTAGCTATTCATACGTGGTTTTTTTTTTTTTCTTAACATATGTTAGCATTTTCTTAATTTACTTTACAAATGTGCATGTATATATTTTATAAGCATGAAAGTCAAACTTCTGGTAAATGTTGTCATAATTGATATTTAGCAAAATACAACTGGAAAGGATTGCTTCAATTTAAAAATTACTGTCTACAGTGAAAATAAGATTGAACATTGTCACAAACCAGGTCTGGACCACCAAACTAATACTTTGTGATAAAATTCATCAGCGGAGTGCAGGGGTGGATAGGAGATATGTTGATTGATCCTCCAGTTCTGAGGAAAAAAAAAAAAAGACAATTTTAGTGAACATTAGAATTTCAGTTGGGCTCTGTTTATCACTGAAAACAGGCTGTCGTATAAACTAATAAAAAGTATTGCCATTCTTTTCAGTGTTACATTCAAAAGTCAGTTCATCTTTCAGCAGTTCAGGAGGTTTTTTTAAAAGTGTGTGTGTGAAATCTTGCTAGAGAACAGCAATATCAGTGTGCCCTGTCCCAGACGCATAAAAGAGTACACTATAGATGTATTTTAAAGAGAAGTCATACAGATTAGTGTTACTTAGTATATCAGATTTGGAAGAAGTCACTTAAACGTTTTCTCTGTTGAAAGAAGCTATTTAAACTGTTCACTGAGTTAGCTAAAATAATACTATATACCTCTTACATATTGTTTTCAATTTTTTCCTTTCATTATGCTGCCTGTAATTGTCGTAAGTTATTTTTTTTTCCTTACTATTTGACTCCTTTCTCAAAAGCCTACAAATACAATCCATTGAACTCATGGCGAAATCTTTTCTGCAGGTTTCTGTGAATGACCCATATTTATGTGCCTCTTTCATGGGGCTGAAACCCTCCACTACCAGAAACCATCTTGTACGAGCTATATTGGAATCTGTAGCTTTCAGGTATGGCTTGCTTAATGATCTTGCTTATATTTTCTTATGTTTGCTTTTATTTTGATCACTAGTGCTAAATGGATACATGAACTTCTGCAGTTTGTAAAATATAAATTGTAGTAATCTGTTACCGTTACATTGAAAATGAATTTTAGCTGCTTTCCTTGTTTTTCTTTATCATTTCACAAATAAACTTGTGTATAATAATTAGTTCAGAGTTTTTGGTATTAAGTAGCCACAAGGGGTTCTCAAACTATATTGTTTTCTGCGTGTTCTAAAAACGTTTTCTGTTTAAAGTTTGTCCTTACTCTCCTGACAGTGTTTTGTCCGAAGCTGTAGCCCACTCCAGCTGTGTTTAAAGTATCCCTGAAGCTGGAAGTTTTATATTAGCTCTTTGGCTAAAGTTAGAATTTTTAGCGTTTTATAAAATACAGTAATAGGCATTGTAAACATCTTTAAAGATGTGAATGGACAACAACTTGCAGATCTAATTGCCAAGGTTAAAGATACTGCTGCTGGTCACCGATGATACCATGTCAGTAGCTCACAGGGGAACAGATTTGTTCTGCCTTGCAAACCCATGCAGCATGCCTTGAACTGAAGTTGAGTATGGTTTGAGCCTGGCTCACACTGTAGTGTGGCCAATTAGGGAACACTCGTGTGATTCCTTCGATCTAGTCACTAGCTCTGCTTTGGGCACAGTAACCTCCTGCAAAGAGGCAAAAAGGATGTCTGGAGGAAGGTAACATTTTGAATTGCTGCAACTGTTTCTAATGCATTTTTTTATGTGCTATAAGAGAAATGTGAGATGCAGTAATTCCTGAACTGAAGCATGGGTCTCTTCCATTATGGGTTTCTCCCATTAAATGAAATGGTTTTAGAACAAGTCAAACTTACAGCCTTTAGATGTTCACCTCAGAGAACAGCTGGATAAACTCCGATTAACACTGTCAGCCTACTTTCCTCACTCTAAACCACTTGTTACATCGACAATGGCATCTTGTCTGTCAAAAGTGATCAGCAGTTTCAGGTGGGAAATATGTACCTTTTACAGTGACTTGCTATAGAATGGGCCATGATTTAGCCATGCTTGTGCTTTCGTAATGATGTATAGACCAGTTTCAGCTTCCTCCCCCTCCCGCCCCACCTTTTTTTTTTTAATTTATACGTTCTGGANGGTGGGAAATATGTACCTTTTACAGTGACTTGCTATAGAATGGGCCATGATTTAGCCATGCTTGTGCTTTCGTAATGATGTATAGACCAGTTTCAGCTTCCTCCCCCTCCCGCCCCACCTTTTTTTTTTTAATTTATACATTCTGGAAACTTGTTAGCTACTGCAGCAGTTGTGACACAACTGAGGCATTTTTTGCCTTGTATTTTATTTTCCGACTATGTAGATACTGGAAAGACTTTATGGAATATATAATGCTTAATTCAACTAAATATTTTTTTAAAGAAACAAACAGCTCTATGATATCATTGTGAAGAAGGTACGCATTCCTCTTCAAACTATTCGGTAAGTTCCATGTGACTTTTAAATTTGAGATATGGGAATTTGATTTTAAATAGGTGTGAACTTTATTACGCATTTTATCTTACTGTAAAAATGATGCTGCTGATTACCAAGCCTAATGTTAATGTAAATTAAGAGGCAGTTGAGTCTACCCAGAGAAGGGTTGGTTCTTAATTGAACTATTGGCATTGGTGATTGTCAGTAGGTAAGTAATCAATTGCTCTAATTATTTAAAAAATAAAAGGCAGATTTGTGTTTTCAGGTAGCACTAGAGTGCATGTAGCAATGCCTACCACAAAGGTCATTCTGCGCTTTGTTATCATTCTTTCAGACTGAATTTTGTGCTGGGTCTGTCACGGACTGAATATTTTTTAAGACATCTGTTAAAACCGGATCTGTTTCTGAGGAAAGTACTTTTACAATTCAATTGTTAAGACACTGGTTTTGCTTAAGTCTTTGAAGAAGCAAATCAAGTTTAGTCAGGTAACCATGATCCATGGAATACACATTTCACAGTGTCTTGGAAAAATGTAGCTGAATTATGCATTGCTGGAAAACTACGTTGTGCATTTCGGTGGGTACTTGGTTTGGGCACACCGTTGACTTAGAGCCTCAAGCCCTCTCACGCTGAGAAAGCTCTCCAAAATTTCTCCCTCTGGCAGCCAGGGGTCATCGTGATACCACGGTCAGGAACAGAGAGGCAAGCGTTCCTGTCCCTCTGGTGGCTTTTTTCCTGATATCCTTGCAAAGGAAGAAGTGGGCTGGAAGCATGTAGACAGTAGAGAAATTAGAATTTTGAGTAGTGGAAGAAAGGTGAAAGTGCAAGGTGGGGGCAGGTAAAAGTTTCTGTCTTCCATCACATACTGGGACAGAGTGCGCAAAGATGTAGGAACAGCCAGACTTGGGAGTTTTTATGAAGAGGAAAAGATCAAAAGTATTGGAATTTTTTATTTCTTGGGAAGCTTTTTTACATAGAAAATTGCATCCAGAATTTGAGAAGTCATACTAAGACTGCTAACTGAAAAATGGGAAGTGTAAAAGTACTGCCTGGGGAACGTTAGAATTCTGATCCCATTTACGTTGTAATGTAAACTTTAAATTGCATGATCATATTCTGTTTTATTCATTAATATAAAATTGCAGTTTCATATAGTGACTATAATAGTTAACTATGATCAGTAGCAATTCACCTTGTGGATTAAGCATTAGAAGACAATGAGACACCCCTAATGGCATTTTCAGTAGGGTTGTAAATTGTTCTCCCATCCTTTTGTCCGCACATCTTTAGTATCTGTCCATTACCTTTGATTTTTTCGTTGTTGTTGGTTTTATCCCATAAATATGTTCAGTCCCTATTTAGCTATTGTCCTGTATCACTCCCTTCTTCCCCACCTCTGGCTCCTACAAGCTCCTACAAAGTCATCGTTTTCATTGGTCCTCTGCATTCCTACTCCTTCTCTTTGCCTGTCTCAACACCATCAACGAAAGCACAGAGAAGGAACCCTCAGTTTCAGTCCTTGTGTCCCGTGTTGCAGCAGTCTATGGCAGCCTTTACAAGGATGATCCTGGTGGTCCCTGGAGTCCTGCAATCTCACCTATTTACTTGTTCTGTGAAATAGCACGTCCCCAGTCAAATGCCGTGTTGGAACTTTGAGCTAGAAGATGTACTGTACAGATTGAATCTTCAAAGTATCTAGCAGCAAAATTGAGCTAAGTGTAAAACTGAGTATTTGGAAATTTTCTTTCTTTTTTCCCTTTGTAACTTGAATCAAATAGATGTCTTATTTGTACACAAGAAGGAAAATGCATGCCACTGGCATTAAAAAAGTGGTTTTGCCAGTTAAAGGTTTTTATGCCATAGTGTAGAGGTGGTAACCCTGCTTAACTGTATGTACAAACAAGCAAAATCCTGTAGCATCGCCAGTCAGGCAGTGTCTCCTGATCTTACTTTCAGAAACAGCCAAATTATTTATGCAGAAGTTTTCTGAGGCATCACGTAGTATAGAAGATTTCAGCTGGCATATTTGAGTTGAAGATTTCTAAGCAACTGTTAAGTTTTATTACCCAACACTTTCTATAGTAATACAGTAGATGTCTTTACTGCACCACATTTGATAGAACAGCAACTCCATACCTGACTGGTATTGGAGTCCTAACAGCATAATGAACCAATCTATGACAACTCAAAGATCGCTTTTTGTTACAGTTATTTTTTGTTTGCAAGAGTGATTACTTTGTACCACTAGTAACCACTCTCAGATGAATAAAGATCAGCATTGGTAAGTTCTAGTTTTCTCCATTAAAACGGTCCCTGACATGATGCAAATAGAAAAATAGATAGATGGAAGCCTCATTCTAATTTTCCTCATAAATGAAGCAACTGTGAAGGCATTTTAGCGAACTAGTACAAAGATCTGGTGGTAATGAAAAAAGTACTTTTCCAGATCTGAGAACACTTGATAGGGTTTGTTTAGTGTAGTGGTTCTGACTGTTGTCATGTTGTGGTGGTAACTATGTAAAGGTTCTGTTGTAAACTCTTAACATTTCAGCCAGGATGATGTGTAGTTTTAGAAGACAGAGCTTTCAAAGCTTTTGATAATGTGTCTGTCCTGTGGCCCTGTCTGTCTACCATTCCTCCGCCAGTTTCTAGGCATTCTGGTTTTTTTCTAGGCACTGTGTGCTGGCCTCTAAATTTGCCTTTGTGCATGACTGACAGGAAGATTTACGCATAGGTGTGAAACCCCAGAAGTTGTTTTCTGAAACGTTGGCAATAAGCCTTTGAACTGAATACATTTTTTTTAACTTTCCCTACAGAGCTGATGGAGGTGTCAGTAATAATAGTTTTGTCATGCAGATGACTTCAGATTTAATTAATAAGAAAATAGAAAAACCTGCAAATGCAGATATGTCTAGTCTTGGTGCAGCTTTTCTAGCCGGCCTTGCATCAGGTATGTATACATTTAAAGGGGTTTTGTTTTTCCCTTCATAATGCATGTTTGTAAATAAGGGGGGGAAATCAGAAAAAAAAACGAGTGCATAACTTCAAATAATTGTAAAAACTCCCCAAACTTTACCCATTTTTATGGGAATCCAAGGTAAGCAGTGTTTATGTTTCTCTCTATAATGCTTTGTACCCATGTACTTGTATTTGATGGACCAAAGAAACAGACGATAACATCATACATAAACGAAAACAAGGGCGTTATTTGTATTTCTAACACAGTGTCCCAGTTTGCTGAGCAGTTGTATGCCTGTTGAGTTTTACATAAATGAATAGCGACAGTGAGTTTAATGTTAAAAGTATCAGCATATACGTTTGTGAAATTCATTTACATTTAGAAAGATATACTAGTGGCGAAGAAAGAGGTGAACTCTGCCTTGGTGCCTCCCTCTTTCTTGACCCAGATGCTGCATCCCTTCCCATATTCACACTGCCGGGAGCGGTGCTGCTGGGGACGGATCATGTGACAAGGTGCCGTGCAGCCACGTCATTCCTAGTGAAGCGGTGTCCTGTCATCTGTGAACTAAGTCTTTATTCTTTTAAGGTTTTCACAGAAATAAACACGATGCATGTAAAAAATGAATTATTAACAGGGGAAAAAATCCAGCTCTACTCACACAGAATTATTGTATATAATTACCAGACTTTAAACTGCAAACTGTCAATGATTTTGCTTAATGGAAGTATATTTTGTAGGTGGATATTAACTTCATTTGATTGCTTTGATATGTAAATAACACAACTGTGAGATAAAAACTATAAGCTCAGGTAAGATTATTCAGCAATTAAAACTGTAAGAAAGCTGATAGACAAGAATGATTGAATAGCATAAATGAATCTGAATGCATAACACCATGTTTTCTGCCATTTACACAATTTTTAAGACAGCTGAAAGAAACTAGTGCTAAGTCTTGGTTTCTGTGGCCCTTCTTCATTGAGAGGGACCTGCCATCGAAAGCACAGTGTGGATGAAACCTAACGAAACTTCAGTGTACCAGAGCTGTTCCTTGGAAATCGTCCCAGTTAAGCAGATGTGCTGCTGTCAGGATTCCAAACAAGTGGATGCTATTGGAAAGGAGTTTCACATGTTAAAAATATGCTTCCCTCTGAGAAAGTTGTTGGTTGAGTAAAGAAAAGCTGTTATGATTTCTTACTCTGTTTCTGCTTTGGATCTCTTGGAAATAAATTAAAACAACTCAAAAGTAACTTATTTGCATTTGAGCTTGAGAATGAACTTTCTGTTTATAGGATTCTGGACTGACAAAGAACAGCTAAAGAAGCTAAGGCGAATAGAAGCAGTTTTTGAGCCCCAGAAGGACTCGGAGGAATATAGATCTGCTATGGATATCTGGCTACAAGCAAGGAAACACTCCCTGCACTGGTAGAAGTTGGCATTCTAATTTTAGAATTTAAATGTTTTAATTCATATTTATAAAATCTTGACATTAACAGGATAGTAAAAACCGTAACTGAAATTTGTGATGGTATATATGTAAAGTTATACGGTACTTCAGTTACCCCCCCTGCTGCTAGGTTACTTGCCACACCAGAATGAACGTTCCTAGCATCCCTGCGACAGCTGTAGTCCAGCTGCAGCGTTTGTGTCCCTTCAGTGACCTCCTTTGGGTGGCCCAGCTGCTTGAATCTTACCACGTACTGGAGATGGGGAGATTTTTTCCTATGATGGGTTTTCTACTGAGGAACTCGCCTCCCTTCTGATCTTTAAAATTTTTGGTATGTTAATCATTAAGGAAGGGTAAAAGGCACATACACTTCCCTAGGCATTTCTAAGAGAAGTAAAATGATGGTTGGGGAGGGGAGGTTGTGATGAACTTGATTGTGTACAAAGATATTTTCTTATTAGTAGCCTGTTACCACCTTTTGGTTGACTTTGTATGAAGCATTGACCCAGCTCTGTGATGACATTTTTGTGTGCTAAATTAAGATGAAATACAAAAGCAAATAGGCTTTTAGTACTCCATGAAAAAAAAATCCAGGCTTTTTGTAGCTGGTGGTTCCATATTTAGTTCGTAGCTCAATTTTTAAAAATTTTATAAAGACCAAAAGCTATATTATCTGGCATGGCTAATACAAATACATTAAAAGTAGTTACAGGTATGCTATCTAACTTGTAAAAATCTGTAATGTTAGTATTTTCAAGCCCGTTGTTAAATCCTGTTATTATTAGCTAAAAGGGGGTCAGAAGTCTGTTTTTAAAGTTATGAATTACTTTTATATTTTTAAAATAAATTATAATTAAAGAAATGTGTAGTTAATTATTCTTATGTATTTCTTTATCACTAACCTTAAATTACTACAGTTTTCTCAGGAGTATGTGTAAATCAGTTTCAAAAATGTAAAATTAAAACATTTTCATTTCAGAATAAGATCAAATTGAAGCTGTGGGAGATTGTGTTCCACAGTCACTGGAGACAAGAAATGTTTATAGATTTAACATTATTGAAGAGGGCTGAAGAACTGTCATTCACTTTGTTTCATGCTGAAACACACAAGGTCAAATTATACACTGTTCCCTCAGTTTCTTTCACAGTCATCTACCATGAGTTGGAGCATCTACTCTAGCTGTGTTCTTCAGACTAGATCCCATTTGTCTGTCACCCTTACACCCTTAATGTACCATTTTTCTTATTCTCTCCTTCAACCTGTGCTATATCTTGGCACATTTTTTTTTCCCTGGGCATCCTTCAAGTCGCAGAGAACATTCTCTTCTGAACCTACTTCAGTGAGAATTCTGAAGTCCAGAAACAGGTCTGTTTGCTGATTTCTACTAATATGATAGACTATATGATCTGTATGGTTGATAGCTCTATAGATACTTGATTATTTTTTAATTTTGGACCATAAAATATGGCTGTCCAGGTGCCAGGACTCTAATACAGAGTCCAGTGATGAGGTTCCCTCCACTCCTCCTCCTGCTGTAAGGTAAGAACATGTAGTTACAGGATATATGGAACACTTGCTTTGCTTCAACACTCATATTCAGCTTGTGATTTTTCTGTGTCATCTCAACCTCACTGCTAAAGAAAACACTCATTGGCAAGAAGGTTCTACCAGGCCAAACAGAAAGGCTTTCAGTCTGGCATTTTGAGCAGAAGTTTATGCCTCGGTTGCTGGTGTTCTACTCTTTGTTCTCACTGAAGGAGTTTAGTTTCATCAAATTCTGCCTAGGGATAATGTCCACCTATTATCCTCTTGAAGGCTCCTTGACTTACGTTCACTTAACAGTTCTGTGGTTTTGCTGGGCTTGATTAGGGTTCCTGCAGTGTTCCCAGATGGAGCTCTAAGGAGAGCTGAATCTGATTCTGTTCAAGTCACTTTTCTGAAGGTAACCCAGCTAGCTGTGTGCCTTTTACTGCACGTTTACATGGTGGTGGTTTTCATCCTGGCCATAGTGCAGCTAGAAAGATAGAAGATACCCAAGGTGGTATATGGTCCTCTTGCTCTAGACAGTGTCCTAGAGGACCTGTTCTGGATAACTACTTAACCATTGTCACTGTTCAGTTTGAAGCGGGAAATTTAACCTGTTTTCCTTTCACTAGCTTCAAAATCTATAGGAGAAAAACTTCATTGCAAATTAAGGATGCAAAAAGGCCCACTATATTCACCACCTGGGCCTTTCAAATGATATGCAAAGTTGTGCGTTCTGTTGTGGAGAGGTTCAAAGTAGTAAGTAAGTCTCTGAAACAAACAGAGGGTGTCTAAGTCTGCCAAGATGGAGCGGCCTTTGGAGGTTACAGCATCTGCCACAGCTTGTGATGCGTAGTTGCCCAAAGACTGAACGGACTAGTAGATGTCTTGAAGAAATATGGTTACTGATCACTAAGCCTCTTTTGCTTATCTGTTACAAGATAAAAAATTTCCTGGGAAGGTAAAATCTGTTTGTGTGCTGATATCTTAAAGTGGTATCTGTTAATTGACAATGAATTTGAAATGAGATTTAAGCAATTAGATGCACTTTTACAGGCGCTTTGCTGTCTCAATTTTTGCTACACAGAAGAGCATTAAGACCATTGTAGAACCTCACTCACACTAACCTTAGTTTAAAATATAACAGTTTTTACTGCTGCCCTTTTTCCTTCTATTTAGATTTTTGCCTTGGGTGGATTTCATCAGTTTGAAAAGCATATGCAATTTTACATTTGCTGTCAGCTGAGTTTGATAGTAATGGTAATAATAGAAAACTTAGAAATATTAACTAGTTTGTAATTTTATAATTTCAAGAGATACAACATGCTGAGACTGTGAATGTTTAATTACTATTGGGTAGTAATGCACCTCATCGGGCATGTGAAGATTGGAAATTTGATTGAGAGATGTGTTAATGATCTCTGGGCATCCTGCCTTCACACATGGTGCTGATGGTAGATAATTTCATCCCAGTTGGCCAGTTCTATCATTCATAATGACATATAGTCCTGTTACATACATGGGGACTACGTGGCATGAAAAATCCCTCCAATGTTGGAGGGATTTCACTGCTATTGGATCAATGATTACATGTCAAGAGAAAGGGCAGATAAAATAGTCCTCAGCTGAAAATTCTGAGCAGATGTTGTATGAGTTTTATTACATAACTGAGAAAATAATCGTAAGCCATGTTTAAAACCTCACTGTCATGAAACTTGCCAAGATTTTTGAGTACTGTTTTAAGCAGTGTTTTTGTCTCTCCTATAACAGCTGATTTTATGTAAGATTAATTCAGTTGCTCTCATCTGTTTTTGACAAGAGCATTTATACTTGCTTTCCTATCAGGAGAAAGTAAAAAAGGAAAATACTGAGTTGCTGTTAACAGCCTGCCAGCTTCTTTTTGTATAATCTCTGTAGCAAGATCCTTCAACTAGTCCCACTAGTTCCAGGATCAGGGCACAGCAGAGAGGCTCACCAGTTGAGCAGCACCCTTGTGGAAAAAAGGTAAGAACCGTCTCTTGCCGGTCAGTGGGCCATAGAATAGAGGGGCATTTATGCTTTTAGTGGTCCAAGCTACAAAGTACAGACAAAATTGTGATCCCCTTTTCAAGCAAACAGGTATGTCAGTACTGCAGGTTGAGCTGGGGAATGTGGTAGTGCTCTGACTCAGAAGCTGGGCAGCATTTTAGTTTAAGGTTTTATAGGGAGCGGAGGCAAGTTCAGCAGGAGAAAAGAGGTGGGGGGCTGTTTGGGTCAGTGTTTGTATAGGTCATCACAGCAAGGCTTGTGGGCTGGTGAGAAAGCAATGAAACTAGCAAATGTTGAAAAGTAAGGTGGTGTGAAAGGGAAACGTGGAGGATCTGAAAGGAATCTGACAAGCCGGAGGGAACAAGATGTTCTAAGGCTGGGAGACCACTGACCGTTTCTGGAGGGAGACATGAGAACTTCACGCAGTGCAGGTTTTACTGTAAGTAGCTGCTAAACGTGTGCCTTAGCGCATCTAGAAAAACAATACAAATATGTTTTTTAAATGCAGCCCTTGTTCTGGGATAAAGTTTGGGGTTTGTGTAAGTTTTGAAAGACTATATATTGCTTTAGAATGTTAACAGCAGTAGCATATTTACCCTCATGCAAACTGATCGCTGTGTCAGCAGCTTCAAACTCAATAGTGTATGTATATATAGTCATCTCATTCTGCAGTTTGCTGTTGAAGGCAAAGACAAACTGCAGCAGTGGCCTTTCTTCTGTTTCTCTCCTTTAATGGTTAAAATGTCTATTATTCATAATCAGTTACAGTATCTGACTTCAGTTCATCGGTGTTTCTTGCAGAAAAGCAAATAAACCAGTGAACTAAAAAGACTTATTTGAAGCGTAAGTGTCTTTCTTGAGGCTTGGCTGGAGTTCAAGTATTTGTTTAGTTCAGGTAACTTACTGAATACTGCAATAAACCAGCCAACCTGTTTTGCTTCCTTTTCTAAGGCAGCGCATGCCTTCTGCACTTCTGTCGGGGCATGCTTCAGTTGCCTTTGTGGTAGCTATTGTGATCGTACCTGTTGGAGGGGTTTCCAAGAGAATACACAATAGTTTGCCCTTTTTTTTTTTTTTAATGCTTTCAGGAAGGTATCTTGTGTAACACTGCAAATACTGATAAAGGTCTTGTTGCGTGTGATGGAAGTATTTCATAGAGGATGAAAAGAAAGTAAAACCACAAAGTCAGCAAATTCCTGGGCACATGCTAGATTTTCAGTTGTGAACTGTCCCGCTGAGGTAAACATACAGTTCTTGCTTGCTGATGTTTTCCTTAGTTCTTTGTTTAAGAACCTTTACAGGCTGAACACCCGTTTTTTGATGTTTCTTCCCTTTTGAGTAAAGGGGATAGGATCAAATATGTCTTTGTAGAGCATTTAATGTCTGTAAAGCAAGAAGAACCCAAGTTTAGCGTGTTTGGTCTAGAGGTTTCTAAAACACAGTGTTTCTACATCCACATAAACCTTGTTTTGCTCAGTGGCATTAAGGTGAATTTGTGTTTGAGAAATTTGAAAAACGGGTTGCTGCGTGCCTTGGACATGTGCCTAACCTGTACCGGAGAAAGACCTTAACAACCATTGCGTTGTTGCTTTGAATGGAACTAGTGCCGATTTTATTTTTTTTACTCCCAGGAGTGTCTTCTATTCATATTCTCTCTATAATACTTCATCCTGCTTTGTTGAAATCAGGTTTTTATAAAAGGTAAGGAAATGCTGAGACCAAATACTTCTTAAAGCTTTAATAATGGGCCTTACAACTACAGCGAGGAGCAGGTTTCTCTCTCGTGGCCGGATCCGGTGCCACGCGCCCCTCTGCCGAGCGGCTGCTCCGCCGTTACTCGGCGGCGGGCGGCGCGCGGTAACCTCTCCCGGGAACATCACCTCTTTGTTCGCCCGGAGAGCCTTTGTTTCGCAGGAAGAAAGTTACGGAGCTGTTGCGGGGCACGTTAAAAAAGGAAACCGCGGCCACCGCCGCGCCGCTCCCGCGTTCCCCGCGCCGAGGGAGCGACGTGCCTTCACCTGAGGCGGCCGAACCCGCGGCGGGGCTGAACTTTGCATCCCCGGGACACAACCCCGCCACCTCCTCTCAGATAAGCGGGAAAGGAGCCCGGCAAGGTTTTGTGGCTGCAGACGCCGCGGCGCCGTTAGCTGTACGTAAGCGCACATATCTGTGCGTTACAGCG
>VZSC01019786.1:683350-715567 GCA_013398225.1 Steatornis caripensis | reverse complement strand
GGGCGGCGGGCCTGGGCCGGCGCCGCGGCGTGTGTGCGCGGCCGCGGGGCGAGGGGGCGGCCCTAGCTGCCTGCGGGGGAGGGTGTGAGCGGCCCCCGGCTCAAGGAGTCACGGTTCCGAAAGGGACCGGGGCAGCTCGTGGCCGTGCCAAGCTCAGCTTGGGCTTCATAGCGCGGTGGTTTTGAGTCGCGGATTTTGTCGGGGGAGGGTTAGTCCGTCAGCAGCAACAACAAAACTTAACCGAATGCTTCTTCCGGCGCCCTTTGAGTTACAGGCCTTCCCTGAGTTTCGGCCGTGAACGGTTTAACGGCAGAGGTGAATCAGAATGTAAATACCTTCTTTCGGAATTGAGAATACAAACAATAGGAGGAAAATACGGAATAAGCAAACTTCCTTGAAATGTGGAAGAAAACCGCATCGGAAAGCATGCTCCCTCACTGAGTAACGGGGTGATGCTGGGCTATAGATTGCAGCTCGTGCTGCTTTGCTCTGTAGAAGGGACTTTGGTTTTCATTTGCTCTGTCAATTTTTGAATGGACAGAGAAAGTGGATAGTTTAAATTTATATAATTTAACATACTAAATTAAAATTAAATTAAAAATTAAAAAAACTTGATGGGTTTTCATAATTTGGAAATTGGTTCAATTATTCTCATGACTCTTCATTAACACTTTTAACAGCTGATGGGTTTTTTTTTCCAACTACTGTCACGGTTTAAAGCTGTGCTGTATCACTGATGTAGCTTAGTTATGCTGGCAGAAAACAGATCAAAACATTGGGGGTTGCATCATGATGTAACTAATTGCAACTTGATATAATCTTTCATTTTAAAATAATTTTATGCTAGTATAAATTGATGCTATTAAAAGATCAATGAATAATTTTTTCTCCATTTCTTTACCCTTTCCAAATTAACTTTAGTTCATTTGATTATATTATATCCTGGCTTACACAAAAAATACACGATTTGTATACATGGGGCAAAGACTCATGACAGGTGACCAGTGTTACAGAACAAATGCAGAACTGTATTTCACAGCCAATACTTGTACCAATGCAGTGTGAGCTCAAATATGTTTTGTACATAGTGAAGTACTGAATTTCAGAACTTCTGTTCAAAATAGCATGTAGGGTGCTAACTACAGAACTTTGAAGAAGCATGAAGGAGTAATGCGTTATAGAAAAGACTTGGCAGGAGAGGTGGTCGTGAGAGGAAAAAAAGGACAAATTCTTACTTGAAAAGTTCCTTGTTGCAAAGTGAGTCTAGTGTCTCCAGAAGAAGAAAGAGTAATAGGTCAAATGATTAGTTCTCTACTAAGGAAAAAACTGAAAATATTAAATATTAGCAAGATTGTTGTATGGGTGAATTTAAGAGTGGTCTTATTTCACTGTGAAATTATCGGACTTTCTTTTAACCACTGGGTAACTAGAAGTTAACCACTTCTAGTGACACAGAAGTCACTATTGCAGCACAGCAAAAAGAAACCATTTGACTTGTACTGTACTGATGTAATTAACTTTACAGAAAACATGCACCATTGATAGGAATGCTCTTTATTGCTGCAGAGGGTTTGGACTGGCAGCCTCACTTTACAAAGTGATAAGGTACAGTTTTCAATACAGTGTCTTGGCAGCAGCTATCCAGTGTAGAGGGGATAGGCCAAACGATTCAGCTGGGCAAAAGGCATAGTGCTGTTTTGTAAGGGATTTCAGTACTACAGGAGAATTCTTTATCTTTGTCTGCTCTTGTATATGTTGGGACACTACTGTAGGGGCCTCTTGTGCATCTGAACATACTTCCTGGACAGTTGTGAGCACCCTCCCAGTGAAGATCTTTCAGTGGATTTCGCTAAAAGTGTTGTTACAGGTTTAGTGAAAAAATAGGAGCCAAAAGTCCAACTTTCCATCCCCTTCAAGAATGTATAATGTTACTCAGTTTTAGTGTGCAGACCTCTTCAGTGTGCCTACAGGAAGGCTCAGTGGAAATCTCTAAAAGCAGTAGAAGAGTGGTGACCTGGTATGGTTAGGGGAGGGAAGCTGCAGCCCGTACTGTGTAGATAGTACTGTTTAAACTTCTGCATCCTAACGTGGAGCAGAATTAGTTCTTCAGTTATAGCTAGCCTAACTCAGTTCTTGGAATTGCATTTCTTCTGATGTGCTACCTGAAAATAGTATTCTTGGGGTTGTCTTTAATAAGCGACAATTTATTAAATTGTTTATTTTTTCTGCATATTTTTCGTGTCATGTTTAAGTATTTCTCATCTGCCTTTCTGATTACATTCACACGACAGGACTACTAATAAATCAACAATGAATCTTAAAATAGGGAAAATAAACTGTCTAGTCTGGTGCAAGGAAATAGTCACTTGTGGAGTTCTTGCTTGCAAAGCTAAGAAGCCACTGGAATCTGACAAGTTTATTATAAAGTTTTAGGTATTTAGTTGAAAACAGTCCAAATGTCTTGGTGTAGTAATAACACACATACTGCATCAAAGCTGATAGTATAAATGCCTATTGCGGGATCTGAAAAACTAGGTATGTGCTAGGAAATACTGTCAAAAGGTGGAGGTGTGGTAAGGAGTTAGAGTTTTATAACAACTTCCTGGTTTGATTCTTCATGTGCTTTTTGTAACATCTAGTATTAGAATGAAATTAATTCTTTTTTTTTCACCCATTATTTGATTTGTAGATTACAGCTCTTTTGCAAGAAGAGGAGGCAGTAGTAAGTGATCTTACTCTTACAGTTTCATTAAAGGAACTTTTTTGCAGCTTTGTCTGATTTCCTGCTTGCAGTGATAGTTTCTAATAAAGATCTTTACTACTTCAAGTTTACTTTTATACTTACCAATATGAATAGCATAAAAATCAGTCTAAGCAAATCAAACTGCATGCCTATGATAGTTCAGTTTGCAACACTATTATATATTACGACATATGCTAGTGTATAAACTAATAACGTGTGTACCGATATATTCTAACGTATCCATTAGTAGAATCTGTAACAAAAGCACAATTTTCTAGAATATCATTTCTAGTGAAATACAGAATGGTAATTAAATGAAAAGGAATGATACTTGGGAATAACTTCCCCTAGATCTAACTACTCGCTTAGTACCACTGAAGAAACTCTTTGCCTTTCAGAACACAGTTTGCAAAATCTGCAGCTTACTGAAGCCACTTTTGACAATATTTGTCTTTACTGAATCCTATAGAAATTTTTAGATTTTTGTAGAACTAACTTGGTGATAAAATAATACTTTAGCCAGCTCACATTTAGTATTGTCTGTCACAATACAGACTGAAACTCCCCTGGAAAAAGACTAGCATTTGCTTTTATCAGTGTGCTTGGTTGTCAACTGCAGCAGCTCAGGTGTTGGCACAATTTCATTCTTTCTGACTTGGTGATAATGTTTAAAAGAGAGGTAGAAAACAACCTGATATTGTTAACTTCCCAAATGGCTTAAGCATGAATTACAGAGGGGGGTTCCTTTAGAGTTATCTTGAAGGCACTATCCAGAATGTCAAGGCACTGTGATCTTCCTGGTTTACAGTCTTTAGGATATTTGATAGACGTGAACAGCCAGGTTTTTAACAAAACTTCTATACATGCTGTTGGTTAACATAGGTTAAGGAAATAATCCGTCTTATAAAGGTGATGTTCCTTTTCTTTTGACTGGTTTTACGTTATTTCAAGCAGAGAGACATGCCCTGACCATCAGGTTTTACACAAACAGTGGGAAGAGGAAGCAGTGATGGTAGTTGAGGTTATGCTTCTCCTATTCCTAGATAGCAGTTTCTTTCCTGACAGTGAATGGAGTGCCTGTGTCCCAAAGATGGAATTTTTGTTAGCTTCTATAGACCAAAGTCCATTTGTTAATGTAATTCTGGTCTTGCAGCTTAATTTATTTTTTTCATGTGGAAGTTAGGGCATGTTCCTCTGTTTGGCAAGTCAGGTTTCTCCTCTTTCATCATGTTCCTGCTGTTGCTAGATTTGTCTCAGTTTGGGTGGCAATAGCAAATGATTCAGTTCTGTCTTACAATATCTTTAGTTCTTTTGTTCAACAGAGTCCCTTACTGGCCTCTATCGGATGGCCATATCATCTGACAGGGTGCATGAAAAGGTTGCTTTGATAGGAACTTGTAATCAGTTTCCTCATGATGGGTGTTAGCAGATGTGTTCTGTGTGAATAAGTGTTCATTTTCATGCACTATTTCGTTATTGGGAGTTTCAGCCCAAGATGTAAGTGGGAAAAAAATCAAGAAAAATAAGGTCATATCTTGAGAATTAAATTGCTGGGTTGCTACAGGTGCGTTTTGTCTTTAAGGCTATGAACTTTTGGTGAAGTTGTATAGATGAAGTCTTCAACTCAGTAGCAGCATTATAATGATATTTGTGGGAATTAAAGTCTTAAAGCAAATGTATCGGTATTTGCTCATTAAGGCTTGTGAATGCCAGTGCATTAACATATTAAAAGTTACTTGTAAACCCTAATGGTCATCCAAGTATTAAACCTTTCCCATATGAGCAATAGTTGTAATTACCAGAATAACTGTAATTGACCTGTAATAGAAACTATGTTGGTAACATGACCGATAATTATGAGCGAGATTAGGAACCACAAGTGAAAGTGATCTTATGTCCCCAGAGTGAAATCAAAAACCTTTGTGTGCATGGGCTCTCAATTTGTTGTAAGGAAAGAGTTAAGTAACTTTTCCCTTCATTATAAACTTGACCTTGAGACTTGAGAAATATATTCCTAGTGTCTTAGATGTGCAATCCAATTGTTGTAAGCTTCAGTTTATTTAAAATTCAGCTTAAAATTGCAGATGCATTTAAACAACTTTTTAAAATCAGTAACTTCATACATACAATTGATGGAATTTCAACCTATGTATTGATTCTGTATAACAGCAGGCTTCTGCTGTTTGTCAAAAGCAAATTACTCATCCTGCTTCCTGCTCTATAAGAAATTGGGAAAGCTATGATCTGAAGACAAAACATTCTACTTCTTCCTAATGGATTTTTGAAGCATGCACACATTCCAGTGAACTCTTCAAAAGCATGGAGTAGTCTGTGTACAAGCACACCATATCCAATCTTTTGTCACATTTGAACTCATAAGTAAATTTTCAGGTGATCATAAATGCTTTTTTTCGGAAACAGGTCATGATGTGGTTCTGCAAACCAGACTGAACCAATCAAACAGCTTGCTAGATCTGAAGGGTTAGTTAGTCCTGTCCTGTGCACAGGCCTAGACAGTCATCTGAGCTGCCAGTGGGTTGCAACATACAGAAAATTTTCTTCTTCCCCTTTTCAGCCCCATTATCCCTGTTCTGACAGTATTAGAATTAAATTGGTTCACTGAGGGGTTCAGGTAGAAATGGGAGTTGTTGAGAGCCTGTAGTGTGGGGAAGGAATGGAAAGTGGAAGAAGTAGGGAAAAGCAGAAGATCCCTGTTAGCAATGATAGCAGGGGTAGAATCTTGTATAAGTGCAACTTGTTTCAAGGAATTATACCTTCTAGGTAATTATGTGTGCTGTAATCAGTGTTTGAGAGCTTGTACATGACTGGAAAAATCCCTTTTTTACCTTTGTGCTGAATTATAGCTGAAGAAGTGTGAAATTTTTTGTAACCTTTACCCTTCAGTCAATACTGTCATAATCTTCAATCTATGCAAGAGTAGTTAATAATAACTTTAAACTAGAACAAAGCTTCTAGCAAATTATAAGGAAAATGTAGGAAATAGTTGCTAAGTCTCTCTCCATCATCAAGTTCTTTATCCCTATATAACTTCGTGATCTTTAATTAAATGCAAATGTTAAATTATCTTCAGTTCATTGGATGTTAAGATCTTTCCAGCTGTGGGGTGTAGACAAAAGTGTATCTCAACAGGATGGTTAAACTGTTCCAAGTATTTGTCAATGTACTGCTAACTCTGGAAATTTTAAAATTTCAAAATTAAAACTCATTGTGAGACCAGATTAATATCTAGAGCATTCTCTGATTATCAAACACTTTGTGAGCTAGTGGTAGCAAGAAGCTTGTTTGAAGTCTCAGTAGTCACAAAGATATTCTTTTCAGCTGAGCTTAATTGAAAGAAGAGCTAATATATTATTGGCAATGCATAAGTCCCTCTTACCAAGATATTTTACAGTCATTCATATAGATCACTAATTTTTTTCAAATGTCAGTCTGTTGCTAAAATGAAATTTCTTAAGGCAAAAATTTGTGAAAATACAGTGTGCTCTTCACTCTGAAAGGAAGTTGTGCCTGCCTCTTTCCACTGAAGCAGTAGACTCCCAAATGTTGTGCCCTATGTAGTTGTCACCTATGGAAAAAACCCTGGGCTAGAAACCTAGTTAGAGAACAAAAGATGAGCTTATAGAATAGATTGTCTACTTAAGAAAACTGCAGCTGAATTGCTTTTAATTCTAAATGTATCTGTGCATATCTATGCTGATAAAAGTAATTTGTCTATAAAACTCAAAAAAGAAATTTTAGATCTTCTTACTTTTTTAACTGCTGCATGAATGTTATCCACTGTCCTGAGGTCTGGCCCTGTGTACTTTATCCTGAATGACAGTAAGCTGGTTTGGGGAATTAAAAGAGCCTTCAAAGGTTCAAGTACTTGGGAATTACTCCACGTTTAATGCCGTCCTTATTTGAGCAGTAAGGGACATGCTTCACCTCATTGATTTTGAAATAAGCTGTGAGTGCTGCTCCTGTTCTTAGACATGTAGTTTACCACTAGTACTTGCATGACATTGGGCATGTCTAAGAGCATGCCTAAGCAGCTGAGTCTCTTGCGGGAAGGAATATCTAGTTCCAGGTTGGTGGGATTTGGGCCTCAGCACTGTCAGGACTGCACAAGCAGCAGAACTTGAGGCTCAGCAGTGCAGTTAAGCACATGGAGGCTTTGGGCATTTGCTTCTTGGGGAGAGTTTGATTACAGCTGTGGATTTTGTTCCTGTGTTGTGTGTTCTTGCCACTTGTACATCCACTCAGACTTGTTTTCATCCCTGGGATTCAAGATACTCAGTAGCCTCCATCAACAGTGCTTCTGCTAGTCACGCTATAATATGTACAACAGCAAGAGTAAATATAGCAAGTAGGTGGAGTAATGGGGGTGTAGCATTTGGTATCGAGTCCGAGAGTATTGAAAGGGATCTGATACATTTGCTGCCTCAATATATGCTGCATGAGGTTCTTAAAGGAACATTTCCCCTGACATACTTTTAGCAAACCACACTAAACATTGGTTGTTCCTTACATAGCTTAAATGCTACAGTTTATGCTAATTCAACTTGCATGTAGGTCTTGTCTGTTTTTCCAGGTTCTTCGTACTGTATAAACTTGAGTCATGATTACTGCTCTTGTCAGGAGGTGTCAGATAATTTGTTCTGATGATGCACTGGCATTTTACTCAGTCACAGCTACTTAGGAGAACCTAGTCAATTGTAGGTGTTTAGTTGGTTTTGTTCCTTCTGGTTTCTTGTGTGTCAGCTGGTTGCCCCAAACTACAAGATGAGATCTTCACTTTCAAATTAGGTTCAGGTAGTTATATCTTCCATGTGCATCTTGATTTAAAGCAGTCATGCTAATTTTGGTTTTGTGTCATGTAGTAGCGAAAACTGTACTTTGCTTTTGTAAGTTGCAGTCTTTTAGGTCATGTAAAAATTATTAAATAATGAAGCTTTTAAAACTCGCTTATCTTTTCAAGTTACGTTATTTTGAATAAAGCAGCATATGTGTAACAGGTGGTCTAATCCATGTGGATGCTGTGCATAAATTAGTGATTTAAAACTGAGCTTGTACTGATTAATAAGCAATCTTTTTGTTACTGCTGTCTTCTGAAATCAGCATTGTAGTACCATAGCGTGAAAGTTAGTACTATGGAGAGGAGTGTGAAGAATATAAACTAATTTCTAGTCAAAAGGCTGGCGTTTTCCTTTTCTTGAAACTGATGACACTTTCTTTCCTCTTAGCTGACCCAGTTACTTGCAATGATTTTCACTTTGCGATACTCTTGATCGTGTAAATGAAAAGAACACTCTTTGGTGATCATAAAAATCATTCTACTATACTAAAATATCTCTACAATTTTTTCTGTGTTCTATGAAGACTTTTCATCATAACAATTTGGGTAACTGTCCAATAGTTGTCTTAATTTGTGGATGTTTAATACTGATGTAATACTTACATAAACGACACTTACTGTTGTGAAGTGGAAGTGGCCTCCAGGACTGGGGAGAATCTTTGTGTGGTGCTGGTCTACGTGAAGGTGTGATATGTGAAGTGCTGATAAGAATTTGAGAAAGCTAAAGAAAACGAGGATGAGTTTGGTAAAGTTTAATTTTCAGGGGCAGAAAATAGACTGTTATGATACAGGGCTTTATTCTTTTCTACTGTTGGGTTTTAGGTAGTATGTGTGTCTTAAAAGGCATAAATTAAAAATAAGGCTTTGGGCCATAGAAAATAAACCTGTGAGGAGTATAATATCTTTCTGCAGACAACTGTTTTCTGGTTTGCATGGTTTCTTGTACCAGGATTCAGCTTTAGTATCACTGAAACTTCAGAATAGTTCTGGCTTTTAACTTGTGACCAGAATAGGTACAGATAAATGCTCTTGTACCGTTTTGTTGTAACTAGAGCTCGATTATCCAGGCTTTTGTAAATTTAATGCCCAAATTGGCCTTTTAATGGCATTGGCATAAGTGATGAGGCAGCATAGGTTCTAGAAGAACTACGACTCAAAATTTACAGTCAGACAGTTCGGTTGGCTCACTGTACTGTACAATATTTGAACAAAGGCAAAATTATGTAAGTGGATTATAAACCAAGGCTTAGATTATGAAGGGACAACCTTAGCTCAAATAAAGCAATCTTTGTGTCTCGTGTTTTGGGCTCTAAACCTGTCTTTATGCAGCTTTTTTTCAGTAGAAACCAGCTAAAGAACAAAAAGGTTGAGTTTTATGTTTCTCTATCTGTGTGGTGCAAGCTGTCAAACAGCAATTGGGAATGAAGAGAATCTCCATTTTGAGGCCATCTGTGTAGGTTCTTTTGTCTGAACCTGACAAGAGGTCATGGCAGATGGTGGGGTCACAAAGTCTGGCTTCTTGAGCTTGACGAAATGTGTTCATAAAGCTGGAAGAATACCAACTGTTCGTACTGGCTGAAGAGCATTGTGGCAAAGGACTGTAATAGTTTATGGACAATACCTTCTGGATCACTAAGCTTGACAGCAAATAACTTGTCAAAGATGCAGCTAGTTTGCTTATCTGTAAATGGGTTAAAACTGCTTAGCAAATGTGTTCGTAACTATGCTTTATTTGAGTAAATTACTTGTAAAGCCTCTTAAAGCAAGGGAGAGAGGTCAAACTGTGTCATGAATTTTGGCCAGAGCTCCAGATGATGTATTTGTAGAGTTTGTGTGAAAGAGGGAAGGTTAAAGAAGAAAAGGCAGATATATTATAATTTTCAGATGCAATGCAAGGATTCAGTATTTGCTCTTTGTCATGACAACTGTAGCCTTATGGCTTTTCTGTGGCTCTTCTTCAGGTTTCAGTATTGCTACACAGATCCAGTAGCCCCTTTCCGTGGGGTGTGAATAGATATCTCTCTGTAGTGTCCTTTCTGAAGGCAGAGAAAAATGCTTCTTATTTTCTTGGATGTTTTGTGGTGAAACTAAAACAAGTTTTCATGGGAGAATGTCTTAGTAGACAGAAGTGCATGGTGTTCACATGCTGGATTAACTGCTTAATTATGTCTGCAATAAATTGAGGCACTAAGGAAGGTAAATACAACTCATTCAACAGGAAATAGAGAACACCTCTAAGCTGAATAAAAAGTTTTTCCACTAACTCTGATAGCAGTTTAATTGATCTAATGTCTGAGTAAACCAAGAAATCTATTGAAACATCCTAGAATTTAGAATTCTTCTGGATTGTCCAAAACCCCTAATGCAGTGGTAGAGTTTCCCATTATCTGTGCACGCTACTGAAACAATTTTTGGCACTTTTCTAAAAGGGAGGTGAAGACCCTTTATGTGGATTAAAATACAGAGGAAATAGCATGATTTCACCCTGCTTTTGTAGCTGGTGGGTTCTGCTGTAAGTGGTCCTTACTTGTATTTGATAACTGGTTTAGGCATCTTCCAAAAGATGTTGCTGATTTGATTGCATACTTGAAAGTGTGAACAGTTCTTCTCTTACGCATCCAAGTGCAATTCAGATGTCTTTTGTGGTCCCTTTTTTAACAGCAAATAGTACTTTCAAAGTACTTAAATGCTTTGTCAAGTTAATTCTATCTTTAAAATGCTTTGTGCTGCCAGTATTGATTTGTAACTTTTCTTCTGTTTTCTGTAAGACTTCTGGAAGCTTTGATTTAAAAAAGAAGTCACTTTAAGTATTTTTCAGTATACCAAAGTGTTTATCTTTTCCTGGGCTTAATATTATTATTCTAATTATATAGGGTTAATTTTAAAAAGCCTGAAAATATTAAAACGATGAGTTTGAACTGGAATGTTTTTTCTTGGATGTTTCCTAAAAATATTAATGGTTGCTGTGTATATACATTTCATAGTATTTCTTACTTTTTATCAAGATCTTTGGATGTCTGCAGTGATGGAATTAGAAAGTTTCTCTGTTGTTGGAAGCTGAAGATGTGATGGAGAGAATTAATTCACTTCTAGTTTTTAGAGTCAATATGCATTAGATGCACATGCTTGCATGGTTTTAATTTTCAGACTTTAGTAATAGTATGACATGCTTTGCTAGCACATCAATATAGTTAGGCCTCTATGTAAAGTTGAGCTTTTATGTATAAGATTGCATCTTTGCGTATTCCAAGCAATGTACGTTTCTAGTATCCGTGCAGAACTTGAGTCTTGTGGTGATTGATTTTACATGAAGTTAATAAAGAAAACCCAAAACCAACTTATCCTCTGGAGATGCAGGGTTTCAGATAGAGTAGTAACTGAAAATGCATTTGAACTAAGATATTTTATTATCTTTCTTACAGAATGTTCATTTTAAAGATTCTGTAAAGATGAAAAGGCGTATCTTATGGTTTTACGGAATATAAAGCAATATTGTCTGACATGACGGCAAAAAATGTAAGTATAATTCTACAACGTGTATTACTTTTTATATTGGTGTGCTGCCAGTCACTTCTGGCTTTCAGAATTTGAAGATCTTTGTGTTTAATTTCTTGTATGGACAAATACAAGAAATTAAACACAAATACCTTCAAATTCAAAAACCTTGTGTGATTTTTTGCGTACCACAAATGTGTACCCCATCATCTTCTGCAGTATTTTGATAAATTTGAACTGGTTAGAAACTTTAAGGATGTTGAGTTTACTCAGCTATAGGTCAGATTGATAACTGGGGCAATGCTTTATGCTGTTTCCATATTGACATTTACAAGTGCCTTCCAGCTTGAGATACTCTATGGTTCTATGATTCCTCTAACATTGCTCCAAACTTATCAGAGGGCTGGTCATTTTGTTGAAGCATCTCACTGTTGCACCAGAGTAAAATCCTTCTACTGAGTCACAAGTCCCAAGAAAGAGCAGAAAGGTGGTATATTTCTTTACTAACGTCAGTATACTCTTGGTTTGTAGAAGACTGAGGACCTTCCTGTTTCTTCATCTGCTGCATTAACAAGCCTGTAGTGTGGTGTCTAGAGGCTCTATTTGACTCCCCTATCCTGAGTTCTGAGGAAGCTTATGAAATTTCTAACATCCTGACCTTAATTTTCTACCTAATTAGCTGTGCTTCCTGAGTACACAATTTGTATAGAGTACTGTTCTGATTAAGCTTGGTGGTCAGTGAGTTGAATTTGACTTTGTGCCCTGGGCATTTTGCCTGTCGACTGCCTTCGATAGGGCGTCCTGCAGTCTAATTAAATCTGAATAGGTTTAGGAACCAATATGACTCAAGAAGTACCCCACAGTAAAAGTGCAGGTAACCCTAGGATGGCTCTCTGTTCAGTAACTGCAAAAGCTTTTGTGCATATTTGATTAGATTGATGCCAAGGACATAGTTTGGTTAAATTAATTCTCAAGATTTGGAAATTTATTTTCTGTTGGCTTTATTAATAGTTTCATTTGGTGTGTAGTTCCAGGTAAGGCTTTCAGATGTCTTATGTGTCACTGTTTCATTCAAGCTGACCAAGGCAGAAAATAAATCTGTGTGTATATGCAAAGACCTTTGACTTACTTATTTCATAGGCCATATTAAATTGTAGTATAAATAAGTAATTCTACTGATGTATGTGGAGCAGCTGCACAAATTCAAATCATTTGTCGTTTTGACCTTTTGTCAATGCAAAGGATGAATAGCAATGCCAATAAAATCCATGGAGTGTTGTGTGATAGAGTCATAGAGTGACATGGGTTGGAAGGGACCTCAGGAGGCCATCTACTCTGGTGCTTTGCATAAAGCTCTTTGACACCTGAATTTAGAATCCAGTTGCTTGGTGCTTTGTTCAGGGGCGCTTAGGGCTTTGGGTTTTGGAAACCTCTGAGGACAGACATACGACATTCAATCTGGGCAACCTACTCTTGTGCTGAATATAGAAATAGGTTTTTGTTGTTGTTTAATGCAATGCTGTAGTTATTCTATAGAATAAATGTTTTATTGGCATGTATGCTTTGAAATTTTGCATATTAAACTATGCAAACCTAGTTATTTAGCCAATGTTTATGGGTTTGTTTTAAAAAAATCAGTTACTGTGGTGCAGATGAAAGCAGAACTCAGTTTTAATGTTTATTAAGTATACCTGTCCAAAGGATTTGCAGAATAAATAGCAGTGTAAAAACAAGTGTGGTCATATGTTTTCTGTCCTTATTTGGACTTCAGGATTTCCCAACTGTAGTTAATCAGAACTGCACACTCAGGCCAATAGTGTCATCCCTAGTGTTTTCTGTTGCTGTTAGAAGGCCCAAGCATGTTTCTGAATTTGCAGAGTTCCAGGGTTTAGCATATGTCTACAGGTTTCTGCAGCCTGAAACCTGTTTCAAATGTAAGGTTAGTGTTTGTCTGTTACACTGAAATATTTTAGTGATCTGCAGAGTGAGCTAAGGGAGAGAGCTTCTCTGCAGAAATTTTTTTTTTCTTTCTGTCAAAGCATAAGGGAAGGGAACTTTCAAGTACTGGAATTTGGACATCTTCTGGGAAACTCTTAAAGGACACATATCTTTCATCAAACATGTACACATCAGAAAGTTACTGCCTCTGTGTTCTGAAATCACTATCCCTCAACTGTGATGCAGTAGTCTGGGGATGTTTGTGCTCCTAATGTGTCACAAGAATAAAGTGCAGTGAGCTTAGGCTAAAATGTCTTGATATTTCACATGCATAGGCTGTGTTGAGCAACTCTGTCTCCAAGAAAGCTTGTGCTTCAAGCACAAGTTCAAGCAAAATGTTTCCATAGATTTAATGTGTATGTAAGATGAATAACGTTCCCCATCACTGTTTTTTCCATGCTAACTTTTTTAGTAGTGATGGGAGAATTATCAAGACTGAGCTCACTGCTCACTTTCTCTAAGTGCAGGACGCTTTCTAGTATCTGTTTGCGGAACATTGTTTATGGGTAATTTGACCTTGCATAGAAAACAAATCCAACCAAAACAGCTATGAATAATAAAATGTTGAATAAATGTTATGGATTCTCTTGGAGGTGAGATGTTTACGTGCTTACCCTACACATTGTACCCAAATGTAATTTAGATTGCCCTGTCATAATGAGTTACTTCATTCTTTGCTTATCTCATAAAATGCATTTTTCTTGCCTGTTTTGTACTTGCATTCCTATCTGTCCGTCAGGTGAGAAGGCGTCAAAACGGTTTTGAGAAATGGAGAAAAAATGAGCAAATACTCACAGTAAACTTATTTTCAGGACAAAATAAGTATGACCCAAGCAGATTATTTGAATAAGAATAGTTTTGATTGTCTGATCTGAATTTATGTAGATGTGCTTGTAAAGTTATTTGTCACTGCTTTCTCAGAGGGTGGTTGTGTTGTCATAGGTGAGGTCAGTTAAATGGCTGTAATAGTTCTCCTTTCACATGTCAATACGAAAGAAAATGAGTTAGTTTAGCTGCCGAGAAACCTGGGTCTGTTTAGCCTGGAGAAGAGAAGACCAAGAGGGGATCTGGTCTGTGCTTACAAATGTCTAAAGGGCGGGTGTCAAGAGGGTGAGGCCAGGCTCTTTTCGGTGGTGCACAGCAACAGGACAAGGGGCAGTGGGTACAAACTGGAGCACAGGAGGTTCCACCTGAACACGAGGAGGAACTTCTTTACTGTGAGGGTAACAGAGCACTGGAACAGGCTGCCCAGAGAGGTTGTGGAGTCTCCTTCTCTGGAGATACTCAAACCCTGCCTGGACGTGTTCCTGTGCAACCTGCTCTGGGGGCACCTGCTTTAGCAGGGGGGTTGGGCTGGGTGATCTCCAGAGGGCCCTTCCAACCCCTACCATTCTGTGAAGTTGGTCAAGAGGGCCTTAAGCAAGCCTTAACACCTGTCTTACATTGTTTTTGAAGAGTTTCCTGTGTAAAGGACCCTAGCTGTTCTGCACTGATAGTCCATGCAGATTTCTTTTAGTTTATGATGAGAGAGCCCTTTTTAGGTCGTACTTGAGTTGTTTCTGTAAGTGATACTGCAACAGTATGTCTACAAATGAGTCTGTTAGGACTTGCAGATATAAGAAAACAGCCAATTAATGAATTACCCTACCTATTTACAGCTTCTACATGCTATAATCTGGTTCAGTTCTAGAGCAGAGAGCAAAACATTTTCAGGTTAATGGGAAAGTTAATTTCTGTAAGAAAAGGGAAGAATTGCAGGCAGAGACTTGCTACCTGAACAGTATGTCAAGCAGTGGAGAAGGCTGCTAAGTTACAAGAGCAGTTTGTGACAGCTTGCACCATCCAAGACTCAGGTTGTGATTCTTTTTTTCTTTCCCCTCACTCCATTTGGAAACTTTGTAGTCATCTTACTAGGAAAGGGGAAGAAAACTTGATGAGAATATTTGATAGTATGTAAAGGCCTGCCAAGTGCTTGCTTCATTTTACTTAATGTCTGGATTCATCTTGCTGCAGATGGACAGAAGCAGGAGTCTGGCTCCTGCTATACCCAGTAATCCAGACACTCTGGGTCAGTGTTATAAAGCAAAAATATCACACGAGCTGTACAAAAAGTAATAAGTGATACATGTGTAAGTGTTGGATTGTTTGCTGGTTTCACCTTAGGAGCGGTTAAATTACAAGATGCCTAAAAACAGTGGATTGTACAGTCTCCAGATAACAACAGAGCCTGGGACCACTCTGACATTGAAATGGGATACTATAGAATTCTCTTTCTGCTGCAGTATTGTAATACTGCATGACAGTTTGCTTCTTCTGAGGGCTTAGATACGATAATTCTTCTAGAAGAGAAACAAATTCCTTTAGATCTGCCACACTTGTCATTTAAGTTGTCATGAAATTCAAGTTTGTTTTCAAGCTTTTCTAAACTTAGCTACAAAGATTATAAAATGTGTTACTAGGGCCATCATCATGAAAATACATATTTCTATGCTAACTAAAATTCTGCTGTAATTTTGTATCATTTGGATCAATGAAGTACAAGATATACAAAAGAACTCAAGTACTTTGTTACATTTCCTTAAATATTGAATCAGTTAAATAATCTAAATCTTTCAGAGAATTAAATGTAAATGTTTGAATTTTCATAATGGCTGGAGAGTCATCTTGGGCTGACAGTGCATGTGTATATCATCTTCAGTGTTTAATTGAAGCACCCATGTGAAACAACAGGGAAATGCATGGTTGTCAGTCTAGAGCTGAAGGTTCAATTGTGAACAAATGGCAGTGCAGACTTTGAAGGTGTTCATGGGAATTGTAATTGTCGTCCTTTCTCTTGGAATGAGTTAAGGCCCTTGTATCTAACACTTGATATTTATGCCTGTGGCTCTCCTATTCTCAATTAAAATTTTCTCCATTTTTGTGGTGGTCTGTTTCTTGCACAGGCGTGGGTCCTAGGGAGAAGCTGATACTGTTATTTAGTGTGCAAAGGCAGCAGTAGTATGATCCAAGAGTGCTGGCTCTTCATCTTGGCTTTGCAGTCGTAATGCCCTTTCAATGATATACGCTATGCAATTTCATAACCTTTCCAACCTCTATTTTAAACATGTCTTCAAGCGTACATTTTGAGCGTAAGGAATCACAGCGACCTCTTAACACATGAGCTTTCCTTGCCGCCCAAGCACCTGGGGGGAGAATACTGGAACGCTGCTGTTCTCCGTACGGACCTGCTACCAAGACGTGATAGGGTTTTGCGTTTGTTTTCATGTCTTCCTCCTCTTTCCCCTGCTCAAATCCAGGCGTTCCTGTTCACGTCCTCCCCAGTCCTGCTGCATTGCCTCTGCACCGCTGCCACCTGGTGGGAGACAAAAGGGAAAACGGAGGGTAAAAAATGAGACAGACTTGCTCTGTTTCAAAAGCAACTTCTGGTGGTACCATAGTTTGCAACAATCGAGGCATTTGCTTGTTGGAAGTAGTGTATGGCCGTATAGTTGAGTGTGACAGGAAAGAGGAAGTCTGATGCAGACAACGTTTGAGATAAATTGATGAACTACGTTGGACACCTCTAAGGGCTTGTTTACAGAAGCATGTAACGTAGCTCATTTAGGCAGTATTTTACGATCAGGGTAGTGCAGCAACACTTAATGTGTGTGTGTTGCTCCTCATGCTGAGAAAATCTTAAAAGTAGTTTCAAAAGAGTCTGTCACGATGCTGTGTGCAGATTTTCCCCTTCAAAAATTACTTGCTGAATACAAGTGCTCTAGCAGAACTGAGTGGCTGAAAGCTTGTAGTATTTTTTGTTCTTGTATAGCTTATTTTAGTGTGATGTTGCTACTGTTTAATTTGCCTGCAATTAAATGATTCTCTAATTTGATACGATTAAAATTCTACAAGCAGCCCTAGCGTATGTTCCATTATTAGCACATAGATATGTGAAATAAAGCAAATATTTGATGCTTGTGATTGTATGATTGTTTTTTCTTAACTTGGATACCTGAACCATTTGTCCCTTTTATTTACAGAAGTACTCAAATTTCATAACATTTTAAAAAGAGATTTTGTAGTACTTAGTTTAATTGCCTAGTGCTCCAACAGAGCTCAGTCCCTCAGTGCGTATCACAGCGTCCCTCTTGGAAGCAAAATTACAAAGGTGATGCAAGCATAGTGCTCTGAAACTGCAGAATACCTTACCAGTACTTGCTGTTGCTGGGCCCATCCCTTGTTAGCTGGGATCTGAGGGACTTTCCATCTCTTCCCTCCCTCATCTAGGAACAGTAATCTTGCGGGTTTTTATACAAACTCCACCCTTGTGTGCTTTGTGTACGTGCTAAAATCTAAGATTCACCATTCTGTATAAGTTTTAGCTTCTGTGTGTGTCCGGTGATTTACCTTCAGGGTAAATCAGTTTATCTCTGAAGACTAGGGAGTGTATTTAAAATGCACCAATAGTCACATCTCCTCAGACCTGTCGACTGTGCAGCTCAGTACTGAGAATACTGGACATCAGACAGGTTTCTGCTGTGTTATTGGTGGCAGCTGCTCTGTTTGACTTGGAGGGGACAGTGACTTCAACCATAATAGCCAGAATCTGCTGCTTGGGTCACATATAGTACAGTATCATGATATTTAGGGGTTTTTTTAGGTAAGAACTTAGTTAAAATTAGAGTTTGTCTTCATCTATATATAGTAAATGTATTTGATCCTTTGCTTTGAATCTCATGCTTTTGTTAGACTCTACTACCCATAAGATTATGATGTTTCAGAAATGCAGGACAGATTACTTTCATAACACTGTTAGTTGCATGCTAGAAAACATAGAAAGGTTTATCATATTTTAAGACTTCAAAAATGTTTTGTTCAGGTTGGTGTGACTTCCACAAATGGAGACTTGAAAGGATTTATAGATCAGAACCAGAGTCCAACAAAAGGTAAGAGAGTTCTATTTGTATACATAGAAAAGAAGCATACATTAAAACTTATTTCTCTCATGTTTACTAAATTAGTATTACTGCTGATTGCACTGCATATGGTTGGTTCAGTTTTGGCAGACTTAGAATTTAAGTGTTCAAAATGTATTTCATACATCCACACTGGTAGATGTTTTATTACTGTCATGCAAGTGTCAGTAACAAAAATAGGAAGATCTTCAGGTTTTCAGAGGGAAAAGAGTATAGTAAAAATAATTGGAGGATAAAATAAGTCCTTCTTTTCTTTCCTTGCTGATGAATAATGTGCTGAATTTCCTGATGTCCAGTTCACCCTTAAAGTTCCCAGACACTTTTATAGTCCAAATGGGAGAGAAGGTTTAGCAAGGGGGTTGAACTAGATGATCTCTAGAGGTCCCTTCTAACCCTTACCATTCTATGATTCTATGGTTCTATGACTTCATGGTCAGTGATGTCTTGTACTTTTATAAGTGTTCTGGACAATTTATTGTAATAATTTATATTTTGTCGTATCCTGTTTCATCTTAGCATATCTAGATTAATCACTTTTGAGTCTAAAACAGCATGTTGGCAGTCAGAATAGCTGTGTGATTCCAGTAAAATAAAACCACAACCCCTTATCAGTGTTAGAAAACGTCAGGATTTAGAATTCAGGAAATGCTTCGATCAGCATTTCTGAGTAACTACTGGTTTGCTGTTATCGACTACAATAAACAAATGCATGTACTAGCTGGAAGAATTGGTTTTGGATCATCACAACACTTCAGGTGCATCAGACTTCAGAGGCTGAAAAAATGAGAGTCAAAACAGAAAATGTCTAGACCTACAGTATCTTTCTAGTTTTCGAAGCTATGCAGAACATTACAGACTGGTTCTAGGCCTTTGAGAATTAATTTGTTATGCACTGGTGAGATAATTGCCCTTTGTGTTTCATTGTTTTGTGATTATGGTGTCATGATACTAGGGAAAAAGACTAAAATAAGTGCAACATTTTCAAATAATTTCTGTGAGACAATTGATTTGTTGAGAGAATAATTGAATTGAATAACTTTATAAAGGACATTACTGTTAGTAGTAATATCTCAATGATCCTTATCCCAGTCTTTATTAGAGTTTGCTTCTGGGATGATGGATGTGTGATTTACCTCTATTCTTCTGAAAATGTTNTTGAGAGAATAATTGAATTGAATAACTTTATAAAGGACATTACTGTTAGTAGTAATATCTCAATGATCCTTATCCCAGTCTTTATTAGAGTTTGCTTCTGGGATGATGGATGTGTGATTTACCTCCATTCTTCTGAAAATGTTCTGAAATGTGACGCTCTAATGATTTTTTTTTTTTTTTAACCTTGAGGTATAATTAAAAATCACTGATATCTCTGTTGAGATATAACATCTTGTTCACTCTGGCTTCTGCATGCCATGATCTAAGCTGTCTCTTACTTTCAATCTGAAGTATCCTTTACTTACTTCTGGCATGTCCACTGCTGAACTCTGGAAATTAAGGAGTGGGGAAGAAACTCAAAAAAGGCATTCAGATCCACTGTCTCTTGACAGGGCTTTGTGAACTTCCTAATGAATATCATTTTTATTGGTTTAGCCATTATTTAACTTAACTCATTTGCTGTAATAAAAACGAAGGCAATTTATTGCTGCATATCTGAGCCTGTTCGTAATGTGCCTTCATGGCGTGCGTAGACCGAAGTATGATGGATTTATTATATGTTCAAGAGCAAAAGAGAGGGGCCATTTCCTCAAATAAGGATCTTCTTGAAAGCGTCAGATTTCAAGTGCTAGAAATTTTTGTTTAGAGAAGTTGCATTTAATATTTTTCTTTCCAAAAATAGAATTATTTATGGTGTGTGTTTATTTGTTACTTGCCTCCAGCACAGACTAATTTAGTGTCAATATTGCATTAAAGGAACACCTCAGATTCCAATGCTGAACATTTTATTTGTCTTCCTTTTTTTTTTAGTGAACTCTGATCTTTTATTATACTATGAAATCTATTGTGTAATTTTGGTTTTACTGGGTTTAATTTTGACAATTGCTGGACAAATTCAGGTAAACCCACTGCCGTGCCACTTCACCAAGTAACAGTAGACTGCATCATGCATCTTTGAGGGTGCTGTTTCAAACTGCAGGAGAATGTCTTGAAACACCTAATCAGCTATTGTTCCTTCTGTATGCATATAGCTGCCGTCTCATTCTGTAGCATTAGCACCACTAGATACAGTTACACAGGGGAAATCTTCTGTCTTTTTCACACTAAAAATACATGATCAAAATAGCTAATCATTTGACCCTTGCGGTCTAAAATTACTTTCTCTTACAGGCTTAACTTTCAAAATCCCTATTCTGCCTGGGTTTTTCCCCTGAACCATCTGAAGCAGTCACTCTGTTGCTGCTGTTCCAACCTGTGTTTGATCAGGGTTCATTTATCTTTCCCACTGTGACCTGTAGCATCCATGCGCACCCCCTGGATATTTTCCAGGTTTATTTTGCTACAGGAGAAGTTAATGCTCACGGACTGCTTAGGTATTGCAATCTAATCTGGAAGTCTTAAAGTACTGCTTTGTCACTTCTACTGATTTTTAAATCTGAATTACTGTGTCTAAATAAGTTGACAGGTTCTTTGGTTTATTTGAGGGTTCCGTTTTCTTACTACTTGCTTGTTTCCTGTGCTTATTAGTGAATACTGTGGTCTTCTTGCTGTAGCTTTTTTTGATTCAGGCTTTTTGGAATACTTTCAGTGTATATTTTTTATACCTTGTATAGATAATGCCTGGGGAAAAGAAGCATTTATACTACCCAGTGTATATAAATGCAATACAGATTTACTAAGGGATTTGATGTTTTAAATGTGATGATTGCAGAATCAAAGCACATACATCCAAATTTGTAATCCTCATAAAAAGACTTACTGCCTAATTCTGAAGGGAACTAGACTATTCTTTCTAGGTGTGTCTAGAAGAAATATCAAAGTGCTCAGTAGAGCATTAACTCAGAATGTTGTTCACTTTGTCAGAGTGAACAATTCCTATTCAACAGACAATTTACTTTGCTACATTTGTTGCCTTTAACTCATAGGCAACAGGCTGTTTTGGCTAAAGGATCTCCATTTGGAGTGTGTTTCCTCTGCTTGAAATGAATACTGATTGGATTTGAGAGGGAATGCCACATGTGGGTGGCTCTTGACTAATGGCCAGGGTACTCACCTACTGCCAGGGGACTTTGTTGCAAGGACAGTCATCGGGTAAAATATTTTAATTAGTTCACACGACACAGTCTGGGTATCTCCTTTCTGAAAGTCATTTTCAGTCAGTCTTTGACGTAGTAGATTTTTACTGTTGCAATCAAAATTGTTCAGCTATGGCAAGCTGGGCTGACTGTGCTTCATTTCCTTATCTGAAGGTACCTGGCAGACTAGTGATTACAATTATTCCTGTAGGAGACCTGCGTTCTAATTCTCCCAGACAGAAGGAATTGACGCTCGTTCTCATTCTTTAGTGAATGAATACTCTTGCATTACTGAATGCAAAAGGGATGCTTCCTCTCATGTTTTGGAGAACAGAGGTGATTGTTGCTGTTCTTAGCCTTGGGGATAGATCTGTACATGTGTGTTAGGTATTCTCCTAGTGTTTTATCGTGGATTGTGCCTCTCAGGAGGAACTCCTGGTATGCTCCACGCTAACAAGAGTGACACGCTTCTGGGTGTAGGCAGAACTTTGGTATCTAATAAAGTTGACAACAACTAAATTACACCGTTGCTTAGGCAAAATCCTTGTTTAAGTGACAAGATGTCTTTGTGGAGTTGGCCCATTCTGTTATAGTTGTTACATGTAATAGTTCAAGTTAGTTCTTAAACAGGTATAATTAGGTTTGTGAAAGAGTTGGATAGTGACAGTTCAGTCGTGGTTTTAGCCTAATTGTTCCAAGTTGTGAATGAATTGAATCAGACATAGCATAGAGTTCATGTTAAAAAGTTGCATGTGTAGCCAGGAGAATTTAAAATGTAATCTGTTCGGGAGACATTCCCGGTTGATAAGTTAAATACGTCCAGTTTTGTAATCCTACTCATATATATTATAAAAATGCAAAATCAAATCTTTTCCCACTGATTCCAAGCAGAGGGCACGTCTGCATTACCACGTGGTCACTTGTCCCATAAAGCCACCTCGCCTGCCCTCTGTGCATCCACATGGGTGTCTGTGGCTTTGAGGGCTCCATTTTAGTTTCAGGAGTAGTCCCAAGGCTACTGATGTGTTGAGCGTTGGAGTTGCCTAGGTATGAAGCCCTGTAATAAAATCAAGATTTGCAATCAAATATTACTTGCAAAATCATTTTAGTAGTTAAAGAAGCTGCTGCTTTCTCAGCTGTAAATTCAGTGAGATGTGGTGCCATCAGGTGAGCACTCTAATTCAATGCACCTGGCATGAGTTAATGTGTTACCTTCTGCAGCGACAGGTAAAGGGGCAGCTCCTCTCAAAGATGCCTTTGAACAAAACAAGATACGTAGAGAACTCCAAAGTCAAAAGCCACTGCAGATTTAAAAGATTTCTGCTTGATCTGTGCAGTTCTGGAGAACAAGCGGAGGTGTGGCGCGCTGGGGCAGAGGCACTGCTGCCCACCGGCTGGCTGCCCAGCGAGGGCAGGACGGGACCCCCAGCTGCCAGTGGCTACAGCTCCTCTCTGGCAAAGCACCCGTCCTTAACGCCAACCACTGTTGACTGCTGTGGCGTTTGGTGCCTTTGCTTTGCTCCCACGAGGTACTGACATGCCGTGCCTTGCGACTCTGTAGCCCGAGCAAAATCTCACTTTGACCGCCTTCAGTTTCCCGGCGCTGCCGCCCTGGCCGTGCTGTGGTGTGCGACTGGCCGAATTACCGTTGTCTGCTTACTTTTAGGAATGTCAGCGCGAACGACAGCGTTTACAACTGCACCCGTGGAAGAGGAGAGGCTTTGTTGAGGCAGGTCCCAGACCGTGCCGCCGTCCTGCGGCTGCGGCCCCTGCCCCGGCTGCCCTGGGTCTGCCCCGGGCCGGGCCGCTCCGAGCCCTGCCGCCCCGCGGGCTTCGGCTGGGCTCGCTCGGCGCGCGATTGCTCCCGCCTGGCCCCGGCGCACGCGATGCCCCCGGGTAACAAAGGAGGCCGCGTGCCCGGCGGCCCCCACCCTCCACCCCTCACACCCCCGCGCTGCCGAGGCCCCCCCGCTCTCCGGCTCGCCCAGTTCAAACTTAAGGCGGTGGCACTGGGCGGGGGGGTGGGGGGGGAGGCCGCGGCGCCGCCGCCTCAGGGGGGAGGGAAGCGCGGAAGACGAGCTCGTGACTGAACCCGGGTCGCAGGAGCAGAGTTTTTGCAGCGCTGTGGGAAGCGCGCCCTCGAAATGCCCGCGCTGTGTGTGGTACGGTGGAGGGGTGCGCTGCTGTTCGGGGGANTGACTGAACCCGGGTCGCAGGAGCAGAGTTTTTGCAGCGCTGTGGGAAGCGCGCCCTCGAAATGCCCGCGCTGTGTGTGGTACGGTGGAGGGGTGCGCTGCTGTCCGGGGGAACCCCGACGCGCTGGAGACGTGTATCGCGGGGGGGGAGCGGCCCCCGCAGCAATACGGGCTGGGGCCGACCGGCCCGGCGGCAGCTCTGTGGGAAGGGGCCTGGGCGTGCTGGTGGGGACCACGTCGGCCGAGATCCGGCAGTGGGCCCGTGCCACGAGGAAGGCCAGCAGTCTCCTGGGCTGCGTGGGCAGGTGTTGACAGCAGGTGGAGGGAGGTGACCCTTCCCCGCCCCGCAGCCCTGGTGAGGCTGCTGCTGGAGCGCCAGGTCCAGTTATGGGGCTCCCCAGTGAACGAGAGACACAGACTGGAGAGAGTCTGGCCGAGGGCCGTTAAGATGGTGAAGGGACTGGAACATCTCTCATGTGAGGAAAGGCTGAGAGAGCTGGGACTGAAGTCTGGAGAAGAGACAGCTTGGTGGGAACTTAGCAATGTATATAAATACTTGAAGGGAGGGTGCCTAGAGGAGGGAGCCAGAGCCTTCAGTGGTGCCCAGTGACAGAACCAGAGGCATGGGCACAGTCTGAAACACCGGAGGTTTTCTCTGAACATCAGGAAACACTTTTTTTTACTGCAAGGGTGACCAACCACTGGCACAGGTTACCCAGAGAGCTTGAGGAGTATCCATCCTTGGAGATACTCAGAAGCCATCTGGACTTGGTCCTGGGCAGCCTGCTCTGGCTGACAATGCTTGAGCCAGGGGTTGGACAAGATGACTTCCAGAGGTCCCTCCCAATGCTTCTGTGATTCTGTCAGCAGATTCTTGTAGCTTTGCTTGTTAAGTACGTATTTCACCAAGAATAGTTAGTTCAGGATTAGAGGGGGGTGAGTTTAGATGTGAGAGAATGTTTTTCATAAACTTGAGAAGGTGGAGTTTGATCAGAATTATTACAGTTGCAACAAAAACAACAGCAAAATCAGTAGAAATTATCAGGAACGCTTGGTTTTGGGGAAAAAAATTCTTACAAGACTTTGAGCTGGAAAACTCCCAATGAGAATTTATTACCAAAACCCGCAAGATGTCTCCTGTAACAACGTTGTTTCATTCAAAACTTGTATCTGCAGGTAGGAATGAAGAGATAATACATCAGATATAAAGGGAAAAAAGTCTAGTAAGGATTAACTTGTATTTGATAGGTTGCATTTTTAATTACACTGTTTCCAGGGTCTCCTTCTGGCATGCTTTTAGCTTATTTAAAAGTGACATACATGACGTGCCAGTAAGGGATATTCCCAAAAGTAAATCAGATCAATTAAAGAGAAGTCACCTGGAGCACAAGCTTAATTTTCAATAGATAATGACCTGAAAATTTAAAGAACTCTAAATTTGTAAGTGTCTATTAAAAAAAAAAGTATTAAAAGTTACTGAAACTATATTTTGTTATCTTTCATGGGGAATACTCTTGCATGTGAAAAATGAGTTTATTTCACAGATTAATGGTTCTGTTTGCCTTCTAAACAAAATCTGTTGGCTGACCCACTGTGTCTGTCTGAAGACACTGTGTACTGATCCATTTTTGTCTATGAACAGTGAGCTGACAGTTATTAGTTAATAGGGTATGGAAGAAACAAGCAGTGGTTTTCCACTGGTTGACTATGAGTGACATACGTGATTCTCATCTTGAAATGTATGAAGTAGACAAACAGAATAGTTTTGGTGAATCGTACTGTCTGTAGTTAATACTTTTTTGTTACTATATTCCTAAATTCTGTGAATTTACATGGTGTTATCTTTTGTTGCTGTGGAGGGAAAAGGGAAGCCAGCTCTAGACCACCAGTCTTGCAGCAGGCTCCGTGAGGGAGGATCCCTTAGTCAGATCAGATTGCAATCCAGATTATGTTGGGTGGGAATCTTAACTTTTAATACAACTTCACAATGAACTTTGTTTCAATACATCTGGTTTTTTATGCAGTACCTAATTTTTACTAAGTCCTGATAAGGCTAGCGTTTCAGAAACTTCAGTGCACAGGACTCCCATATGCCTATGCTACTATAGTGGAAGTGGTTCTCATTTTTCTTTCCTTTTTTTTTTAACGTATTTACGATTTTCTGCCTTTTCTTGTGATGTCATCTTTTGCTTGCTTTGATAGACATCTTCTCTGGCAACAGTGCCAGTTAAGTTGGCTCTGGTCGCCTGACAACTGCTTTTAACCATTTTCCTTTGCTTAGTGCCAACGTAGCTGTGTAGGTGGCGGAGCAGTTCACTGCACCTGGGAACAGATTCAGCTGAAAAATACCCATTGTTCCCCCTTGCCAAAAGAAAAGAAGGCAAGTTCACTGCATAGCCATAGCCACGGCTGTGCTGGCTTGCAGGCAGGAATGAGCACTGGTGATGAGATCTGCATAAACAAATTTTAGTGGCAGTGTGCTGATGAGTTCTGACTTAGGGGGTTCCAGTTTGAGGCCTGAGGAGCACTGGGAGTTCATGGTGTGCTTGAAGAAATCTGCTAAAATGACCAAGACAACAGAATCAGTTATCAATAGGCCTTCACTTGGTACTTTGAGATTCATACAACGGTTAACTTCTATAAATGTGTCTCAAATTGAACAGTAAAAGACTGGAAACGTACTGGTCAGTGTAAGCCTGAAGTACACTGAAATACTGTCTGCTGCATTTTGGTTTTTCTTTTCTACAGATCTCTTTGATTTCATGTATTTCTAGATATGTATGTGCTTCTACAGACTATGGAGTTGTTAAAGATAGGTTTATAGCCTAGTAAATTTGTGCAATAAACAAATGAAGAAAGGTACCAAGAAAATATGTGCATACTAATAGCATGTTAATAATTCCGTTTTTCTATATGCTTTTATAATACTGTATGCTGATCTTGGAGATCAATTTATGTTTTAGTGTAATAGAGGAGCCTGAGGACACATCACATATGTTATTGCTAATGGAATTCCGATATTTCACAACTCTGAACTGGGTTTTTTTGCCATTACCGTCAAGCCATAGGCTGTATTATTTAAAATGACTGTTCATTGATACGCTTTTTAAAATGTGGACATTTTTTTCAGAGTTCTGAATATGAAATCCAAATTACCAACACTTCCCTGATGTTTTGTCTAAAGATTCAAAGTCTTCTTTTGTGCGTGACCCCAGCTGGTTGGTTTGTGCTTCCCATCAGCTATGGTTTCCTTCAAACTGGCTGTGACAGATTCTATAGATTCTCCGTTTGGCATTGTTTCTGATCATCTTTGCAACCAAGCTGCAGACCTAACAGATTTAGTTATACAGGGAAAAAAAAAAATCACTAAAACCTCTTTAGATTCATATTTGTATAGGAGTCCATGTTGTTTGTATGAAGTTAAGCTGTTTAGGATACCGCATAACAACTTTAAGTTAGTCTTTGGGATGGTTAGTTAGTGCATTCGTGTGAGCATACATGCATGTAAACATTATTAACTTTGTTCTGTGACTGAAGATCATTTAAATTGAATTTTTCTTTGTGCGTGCAAGTAAAAATATTTCACAAATGCCAGGAAGAATAATAGTTATGATCATGTTTTTCTAAATATGAAAGAATAGCAACACTGGTTTTTCTCCATCAGAAATAAGAATAGTGGTGAGTAAAGGATGGAAAAATAGTTCATAGAGAAGCAAAGTGCATTTGTTCTAAGAGAACTGTACATATGTGCACTGACAAATTTTTATTTTGAATTTGCATCAGTGCGGAGCATGCTGTGGTGGTTTTATATGTATTGCAGTTAAAGCCTCTCTATGAGAGTTTTTAGTGGGTTTCTTTCCCACATGCTCGGTTTTCCATAGGTAAATTGGGAATAATGACACCAACCTCCTTTGTGCTTTGAAAGTACTGCCGAGAAACATTATATAAGAACTGAGTATTATTATACAAATCATTCTAGTTTGATCCATCTCTGCTGACCTTTTTCATCCATGCAGTAAGATTACCGTGACTAGAAGGCTGATGGCTCTCATTGTGTTCAGCTTATCACTGTACGCACTGCTGTTTTTCAGTGGAACAGAAATCAGTGTAATCTTTTTGTGCCCAAAAGATGGGTGTTGTTAAGACTTGGCATTTATTTGGAATTGGATCATGTTTAAAACCTTTGCAATTACTATATGATAAAGTATATATAATCAGTTTGGTAATATTTCTGCTTTAAGTTGAATACAGAAAACTGTTGAATATTTTTTTAGGTGATCTGCAAACAGTCTGACATCTACTTCCTCCTTCTACTTTTTCTGTGCTGTTTTATAAATAAGACTTGAAGATACTGTTCCTGTTCATGCTTGCTGTTTTGTAATACTACCTTGCCTTCAAAACTTAAGAAATTACCAGCTCTTCAGCAAACAGAGGTGCACTAACCTCAAAAATCTGGTGTAAAATACAACTACTTATCTTAGCAAGTGCCTGCTCTCTGAGCTGGTTGTACTTGTGTTGGCAGTTTCCAGGTTGTGGTGATGATTTTGTTTTGCTGGGGCCAGTCCTAGCAAGTTCCAGGTCTTTCAGTGGCAGCTGTGTCCCATGGATGTGGGCTGCCCTTGCTCAAGGGCCGTGGGCAGGACGGGATGCTCTCGGAAGTTGGATTTCTCTTCGTTTAGAGAAGAGTAGTGACACTGGTGATCCTGACTGCAAAGTCTGGCTCTTCAGGTTGGGGTGCTGATGTGATCTCTTCGGAAATGCATTAACTTTTTGCAGCAACGAAGTGAACCAGCTGTCCTGTTTGCTGTGAAGAGAGATGGGAAGGTGGTGTTTCCACCATTAAGTATTTGGAGTGGTTGAGGTCACGTGTGATTCTGGACTATGACACTATTTTGAAAAAAAAAAAAGAAAACAAGAGGGAGGGAATATTTTATTCGTAAGTCATAAAACTTTCTGTTTACCATTTCTTTCATCTGCTGATGAACACACAGAATGACTTCTTACTGTGAAAGATTTGGTTACTCTTTCCTTCTGTCCATGGTGGATGAGAGAGACCTCACTCATAAAAACAAGCTGGTCTCTTTCCATCCTGTCTGTGTTTAAAAGCCTACACATTCACATATTTATATTTACCCATAAAGAAATTTAAATAGAAAGACAAGGGCAGGGAAACATTTCTTTGAAAACTCAGTCAACTCTCAAGATAATTTTGACACTGCTGCTGCCAAATGGGGGATTTGTATGGGTATCAGAAGATGAACATCTTTCTCACTGACAGTAACTCTAGCCAAAAAGTCTTTCAAAGATATGTCATGTGTAAGCGACTGTCTTTTTAAAATCAAGTTCAAATAATTTGAATGACCCTTGTATTTACTAACGTTGCCCTGATGGTGACCGTATATATTTATCTATGTAGCCTTGTAAATGAAGGCATGGTGCACTACTAGCTCTTGATTAGTGTTTTTTCCAGGACTGCTAGAGTAAATCTGGTGGTTGTGTGTGGCTTTGGTGATGGGTATTCTATTTTTAAGCTATAGTTTTCAGAGAAGTCTATATGTGTGCAACGGGGCGTACGTACGTAGATACGTTAAAAACTATTGCCATTGCAAATAGATTACAATCTACATGCCACATGTTGAGAAAGAAACAAGCAGCGTGCAGAGCAATTGATGTGGTACAGTGGGTAGATGAGTACATTTGACTGTACACCAGCAGGGCTAATGGTGTGGCACAGTAAGTCCAACACGTCTGTCTTGTGTTGTGAAACATGATGTTACAGAGCTTCTTGCAGGCCAGGCAGTGTTGCTGAGATGACTCTGTCCTGTAGCCCTTACAGAGAGAACTGTAAGCCAAATGCTGATGTTCAGAATTTTACTGCACTTTGCCACATGACCTTATGTTGTTGGCACCAAAGTAATTTATTTATTTATTTTCCCTGGTAAGAAAAGGGACAAGGAGAAATAGCATGAGAGTGGATCTTGGAGAAAAAAGGGGTCAAAAGTTTGAGCTGCAGCAGAAAAGAGAAAAATTTCTACATCCATACTGGGAAGTGACAGTCACGTCACTGATGACAACGGCCTGCAATGAGAGGAGAGACTAGTTTTGGATGAGAATATGCTAGCACAGCCTAGCAAATGCTGAGCAAAATCCTGTAGCAAAAATAAAATTGACAAGTAACTGGCCAGTTTAGATGCCTATTTTGAGCTCAAAATGGGAACACAATGTATGTAAATAATGGATTACTGTTGTCTTGTGCATTCTGGCACTACCTCACAAAAGGTGTTACATAATGGAACAAGGATTTACTGTCAGGGTAGGTTTGCAAATGTATGGGTTTTATAAGTTTTTCTAGGTGAGTTGGGTGACTGAATAAATGATTCAACTTACTGAATAGAGAAGCAGCAAGCTGCTTCTGAAGATGTTCCCAGATACAGATATACCTTTCAGAAAATTAATATTAAGTAGTAGTGTTACTCCACATGTCAACAGAATTCACACATAACATTAGAACATCCTTGTCTCAGATTATTTCTCATATCTCTGTTCAGTTTTTATAGAGGTGAGACTTTGCATGTGTCTACATCTTTTCTACTTCTGTGCTGTAGCTACAGAAGATCCTTTTTTAAGTATTCTTTTTCTCATAATTGTGTTGCTTCTGCTTCGTATTACGGAGAAGTTACACTGTTGAATTTATGGTTTTCCAGTTCCCTCATGGGAGAACAGAAGTGTACTAAAAAAACCCCAAAATAAACCCACAGTTCAGGACCAAGTGGGGAGAGAAAAGCGGACAGTGGAGGAGAACAGGTTATATGAGAAAAGACCAAGGAACAGAGATGTCAACCACAGAGTCAGCTTGGGATCATCTGGGCTAAGCTGAATGTTGGCCAGCTCCTGTGGAAGGAGGGCAGGGCAGAGTGGTGGTGAGGGCTGCTGCCTGTGCTGTTCTGAAGGAACCTGTCACCTCAGATGCCTTCAGTTTCTGTCTGCTAGTGCTAGAGAGCCTAAGTAGCTCTTCAGGAGTCAATCCTTGTCTTTACGACTCATGACTGCAGCTAGACCCAAGCTGACTCTGGCAGTGGCAGCTCTTCCATGTATTTGATTCTGCCTCCAGACCCACCACTGCCGTTTCCCACTTTGAATAAGACTGTGCATAAGAATGGGGGGAGGTATTTGATAAATTCCATCTCTTGCTTTGAAACTGTCAAGGAGACAGGAGCTGCTGCTGCCACGATGTCCATAGATAAATAAGTATGTCCACTGCTTTGAGCGACTTGTGTACAACAGTTTGAACACTCATGAGCTAATGGTAGTGCTGCATGACAGTTTTGATTAAGACATTAATCAGGATTACAAGATACAATTTGGAGTAGAGGAGGAGCAGCAGCATTTGTGAGGCTCTCGGCATAGAGCTGTGCTTCTCTGTGTGAAGGCAGGATGAGTTAGATGCCTAAGTAGTCCAGGATCACAAAGATGATGAACATCTTGGGACGAGAACACACTGGGTTCGAGGTGGTATGGCTGGCTTTATCTTGATGTCCAGCTGCCTGCTCTGTTACTTTAGGTAAGTTGTAATGGCATCATTTACTCCATCTGTACAGTGGTGGGCTTTGAAAGGCTTACTGATGTTTATAGAATGCTTTTCCTCAGATGAGGAGTGGTTAAGAGTATGAAGATACATGGATACATATTTTGTATGCGTGCTTATGATTATAAATAGGATTTGTATGCTGACTTCCTTCTAGAAGTATACTCATTAATTTTAGCTTTTAACACTGAGGTATGGCAGGCTGTGTGCTCTTAGGCAAGAAGAAGTTCTTTCTGGAAATAAAATACTAACGTGTAATTTAAAGGTGAAATAGTGAAGGTGTAGTTTTGTGAGGTGCCCTTATGACATCTGCTGAAAGGTCTGGGGGCTGTTATGTGAGGGTGTGCTTGCAGTGTACAAGACAAAAAAGCTAACCCCATTCCAAAACATTAAAATGATGTGAGAATTTGCCAGTGATATTCATAGGTTAGTAAAGAAGTAATTTAAAACTCTCTTTTTACTGCTCTTTTTAGGTAATATTTCAATAATCACATTACCAGTTTCCAGCACCAACTCTCCAGCTAAGATTTTGCCTAAAACCTTGGGACCAATCAATGTGAATGTTGGACCCCAAATGGTAAGTTTCTCAACTCTGGTAATGCTAACTTGTCTAACTAGCTGCGTGACTTCCTGTTGATATAATAGGGAAACATGAAAAACAAAGATGTGAACCGTGCTAGGAACTTGCTGCTTCCTGCCTCAGCTGCAAAGGCTACTGAAGTGCCCTGCCTGGATGGAAAGGTGATGACAGGTGGGCGCAGCAAGCTTGGCATGCCAGAACTGCCACTCCCAGCAACAATCTTGTATGTGACCTTAGGGGATACCTGTCTTCCTGGCTTGGAGTGGAAATCAAAAGAACTTTACCAGTTGACATTTCAACTATTACTCAGAAGTGTGTTAAGAAAAAAAAATCTCACTAAGAATGTTACTGATTCTCTTTGAGTATTTTGAGTCATGGTCTCACCAGTAAATCTCCAGCATTCATAGAATCATAGAATCATAGAATGGTAGGGGTTGGAAGGGACCTCTAGAGATCATCTAGTCCAACCCCCCTGCTAAAGCAGGTTAGCCTAGAGCAGGTTGCACAGGAATGCATCCAGGCGGGTTTTGAATATCTCCAGAGAAGGAGACTCCACAACCTCTCTGGGCAGCCTGTTCCAG
>VZSC01019786.1:656215-680353 GCA_013398225.1 Steatornis caripensis | reverse complement strand
CCGGTGTGCAGTGTCATTTGTACCCACATGAAAGAGCACCAGCGGATAATAGCCCATGTTCTTAGCAAGTTGTGGCACCCTCTCGGCAATGTCTCTTATCTTGGCTCCCGGAAGGCGACAAACCTCTCTCAACTCTCTGTCAGGCCGGCAGATGGGTGCTTCAGTGCCTTTTAACAGAGAGTCCCCCACTACGAGCACTCGTCATTTCTTTTTATGGCGTCCACCCTGTGAAGGTACAGGGTGTCCTTGCAGTTCTCGGTCACGAGCGTCATGAGCATCTGCCAAAGAGTAAATGTCTCAGATGTGTTGCTAGAGGTTTAACTAGTTGAAACTACTCTTCTTAAAACTGTCTTTGCCTGTCAGTGATAGAACTGTGTATGAGCATATATTGCTGTTTCAGGGATTCTGAATGTGGTTTTGAAAAGAATTTCCAGTTTTCTGGTGGCCAGAGAACTAAATAGGCAAGTGGTTAACTGTTTCTAGTAACCTGATGCCTACTTGCCAAGCCTGAGTACAAGAACTATTTGATGTATTTTATAAATCATTGTCTTGGGGCTTTTTCACATCAGCAGTTACTACTGTTCTTCAATGGCTTTTATCCCAGTTGGACAGATGGGCACAGGCATTACAGCTAGCCCCCCCCCAAGCTGCTTTCTCTACCGCGTAGAGCTTTCCATCTGGAGTACTAGCCACAGGCTGTCTACCAGAGAATAGTGTTCCTCGGTGCATCGGCACTCATGCAAGCATTGCTAGAGGATATGCCCTGTAGCATTTCACCGGAACAGTTCTGCTACAAAAGACGTATTTTGTGAGTGCAGTAAATAATAGGCAAGAACACGGGAGAGCAGTCAGTTAATGCAGTTCCTACTCTTACAAGTGACTTCTCAAGGCCCTGCTTTTGGTTTAAATGAACCCTTAGTTCATTAAAACCTACAGTTTAGATTCTATAGCAGGTAGAAGCTGCAAAAGGTACTGTATGGTGTGACGCACACATTTTATTTATTTTTCATTTTTATTCTTTTTTTTATTATTATTATTTTATTCTGCTGCTTTGCAAGGATAGATCTATATACAGAAAACGTTTTCTTATTAAATAGCCATTAACACAGGCTTCCTAAGGCATCCAGTGTTATGGTTGTGTTGTGTGCCAGACCATTTTAAAGAGAACGTTCAGAAGTTCTTAGTAGTGGGGATGTTAGCGCTCCTTTAGCATCTCACCTGTGTTGGCAACATCCTGCTGCTGTGAGGGGTTTTGGCTTCATTTAACCACTGCGGGTTACGGCCCTGGTGGCTGCTCCAGGTCCTTCACAGAAGCACCTGGCCCCCAGGATCAGTGGAGTGGGCTGTTGGCTGGGCCTGGACAGTGACCACTGGTCTGAGTCCCTGGGGGCAGAGCTCTGCAGACGGTGAAATCAGCACAATTTGTGGGCTGGATTCTTGTGTATGAGTGTTTGTTACAGTTTCTTTACATTCAGTCTGTAGGTGTAAATTTTAACAGCATAAGTAGTATTAATAAAACGTTAGTGCTTAATTACAGGGATTTAACACATCCCATGAGTGCTGTATTTGTTAAATCAGGGTGAGGTTTTCTTGTACTTTATGTTATGCAGTGAATTTATGTGATTACTTCAAGCACTCTGGAAAAATGTTTGCAGTTAAGATGGAATTAGTCCTCTGAAAATACAGTGTAGCAGTTTTTGTGAAAGCCCACACGCAATAGTAAATTTAAAAGTGACACTGAAATAACACTGATGGGTGTACCCGTGGCATCTGTGTCCCTGCACTCAAGGACTTGCAGCTTTAACAATAAGCCGTAGACAGGTGGATTGTTGTGCTTGCACAACTACCGCCTGTAAGTGTGCATCAAACAGGGGGCTGCCCCAGCCGTGTGGCTGCAGTGGGAAGGGGCTCCAGGGACAGCGTGCTGCTGGTGTCCGTCTCCACGAGATGGCACCAAGGGACAGACAGATATGGGACAGGTTGGTCTGGGAAACACCAGAATGTGATTTTGCCACCTTGGTTTAGTAGAGTGGTTGTCACGAGAAAATTGTGAGGAGATTGGACATAAAATACTCTTTCATGACACATTTTGTCAGTGATTTACAAGACATCAGTAGAGCAATGTGGAACCTCAGAGAGGGTGGAATGTGGTGAAAGGCATTTCAGTATGCAAAATATTTAAAACCTTTTCTCTCTGGCATGTGTCTGCCATATGCTAGCAGGACTATATGCTTACTGCAAATAAATGTTATTTATAGTGTTGCAAGAAATTGATATAAAAAGATACTGGATTTGATCAATGCTTAATTGAAATATTGCATTACTGATTCTTGCATGCATACTGGTGTTACACCAGTGCTGAACTTCAGCAAGCTTTTAAAAATTAATCATTCTAACACAAAATGTTGCTGACTTCAGAGCAATATAACAGTAAGTTGTTAAAAGTTGATATCTTTTCTGTGTCTGCATGCAGGGTGTAAAGCAGCCAGCCGGGGATCTTTTGTTTTCCAGTAAATAGCTAACTTGTATCTGTGCTTTGGTTTTCCTAAATTTGTGTTTTCACTTGTTTCTGTTAAGCTATCCACTTGCAGAAGTATTTGTCTTTAAGACAAAAACTACATGTATGTAATCACGATGTAGTGTCAGGAGGGATGTAAAGTAATGCTCAATGAGCTGAGGAAGTGGGAAATTCTTCAGATAGATGGCATTTTTTCTACTTGTTTAAACAATATTGATTGCTACCAAAGTATCTGCCATATGCTTACATGGGTCTTGGGTAAGTTAAGTAGTAAAAGAAACTACAAAGTATTTTTAATACAGTCAGTACTCAAAGTGTCACTACCAAGTGGAGTAAAGTAACATAAAGTTTGAGAAAGTGAAATAACATATATGAGTAAAAATCATTGCCGAAGAAGCTTTAGTATGAATCTTACCATACTGGAACCAAAGTAATTTAACAAGTGTTTTATTTTAAAGATTAACTAATCAATACTGTTTCATTTTTAAATACTGTCTAAATTCTTCTTGTGACATAAAGAATGAACTTAGATGTGATTTAAAAGCTGAGACCAAATGTCGTAGTGTTAACAACCATTGTATCTACAATTTCACCAGGCTTGAATAAATGTAAATTCTGTCTATACTGTACAGACCTTGCATTTAATTCCACAGGTACAATGTTGTATTATTAGCTTGACAGAATGCAGGGAGATCTTGTGAATACTAGAAACTGCAGGGAATACTTTGCCTCCAGCTCAGAGTGTCTTTGGTACCAAAGACAGACAATTCAAGAGGCAAATCCATTGCAAGGCAGCTTGATTGATGATAGTGATGAAGAAGTTGCCTAGACGTACTCTCGAAGAAACAATTAGATGTATACAGGTACAAATCCTATCTGCCACACCTAGTAATTATTTCTATTTGTCGAGTTCTTTTGCATATGAATAATGCAAATGTCGTACAGTTAGTAGAAAAATTAACAGCATTGTAATTACTTTCATGTATGAAGATGTGATTACATCTGTTCTGTATATTTTGACTGCAGCTCGTGTCTGGTACAAAATTTTTTTTTTCCTTAGTACCATGCTTAGTCTGAATTTTGGGCTGTGGTAACCTCTGTTTTCTTAAGATGTGTTTTTTATTTCTACATTTCACAGATCATAAGCACATCACAAAGACTGACCAATTCAGGGAGTGTTCTGATTGGGAGTCCATATAACCCAGCTCCAACAATGGTCACACAGACACACATCACGGAAGCTTCTGGCTGGGTCCCAGGGTAAGATTTTTGTTTTATTTAAAGATGTTTAAGGATCTGTTCTGATCTGTTCCTTTATTTATACTGTTGCAGCTATATGTTCGCTTATGGCTTCTAGTTCTTACACAACTAAAAGGAGTATGCTCTTCACATGTAATGCACTTTTTATGTCTGGAGCATTTGAACGTGGAAGTACAAGCAGTGGTCACTTCACTGTCTGTTTTAATTTTGGTTTACGGCAGTGTCTGTTTCTTTGTGCAAATGAAAAGACACAAATTCATGAGCCCTGTTAAAAGAAGCCTTTGGGTTTTTTCATAAATTCATGGTGCTTCCAAGTAGCTTTGCTGTTGAGCGTATCAGCAGGTTCCAACAGGGGGAGAGACTTCTCAGAAACACTTCAAGAGGCATTTAAGAATAAACTCTAATGGAAAATTTGGAATGTAATCAGTGTTGTATTTTTATTACTGTTTTATATTAGCAACAAGTTCTCATGGGGTTCTGAGGTATTCCAGAGTAACATGAGTATCTTTATCTCTTTTAAGAAAATCAGATCTTTACAGTATTTCATGGTTTGATTTTTTTTTTTAATACCAGTACTGCTGAGCTTATCAGATGTAGTGCTTTGCCTCTGAAAGTTATAAAAGTATTTTATTTCCACATCTAAGTTAATTTTTCTAATCAGTGATCAATGTCCGTAGTACCTTTCCAGCTTTAGAGGTGGGGAAGTGGAGCATCCAGGAAACAGCAGAAATGAGAATATAATGTTTGTAACTTGACTTTCTTCATTCTGTGCTGTAAGCAAGGACTGTTATAGGCTTCTACTTCCCAGTCGCTACATTCCCACCAGAGAGTCAATAAACAGCATGCCTGGCCGAGCAGTTTTTAAGCTTGATTTTTTTGCTGAGTATGTTTCTTTCCTGAAATACTTTTTGAATCCACTTAGTTCTGATTTTATTTGAAAAAAGAGTTGTCAAAGATTACTTAGTTCCTGCAAATTTTGTGACATGTGGAGGCCAGGCAGAAATTCTTTCAGTACCCAGAGGAGGGAAGAGCTATAGTGTCTGTTCACAGCTTGCCAAACCAGAGACTCAACGCCCACTGGTCATCCAAACCCAGTGATGGAGGTTCCCAGAGAGAAGCATAGTTGCAGTGCATCAACCACCACCACCAAGGAGAAGCACCATCCTTCTGTTTGTATACTGTCAAAATCTAGACACAGTATTTCCAATGAGCCTAACTATTGTTTCGCCCATAAAAAAAGAGCAAGATGTTCTCCAGGCTGGCTGATCGATACTGATCCCTGCAGAAGTCCATACAATCGGTCATATTTTCATCTGAAGAACAGAGGTGAGGAAGGGTCTGTGGTGTTGCTGTACCTAAGTGGTGAGCCCTTGCTGGACGCCGTTCCAGAGGACTGCAAGTCCAGACTCCTTGCTTTACCTATGTTTACTCCTCTGCACAGATCCCAAATTGTTTCCAAAATCAAATGAGACAAGAGCATATTTGTTCGCAGGGCTCCATACAACCTCTGGCAGCCTGGCTTACAGACCAGGGCACAGCTCTCCATTCACTGCTGCTCCAGGTCCCTGGTGTCCAAGGAAACGCTGCAGCCCCTTGCCCCAGCTCTGCTGCATTCAGACCCCCAGTTGCGCGGCATGAGTAGTTGAGCACCATGGACAGGGATTGCCAAAGACAAAATTCCCGCTGCTGTCGCTGAGGAAGATGTCTGTTGATGGCTTCTGGATCACACAACCAAATACATGCAGGCTTTCGTGGCACAGATCTTCAAATCCATCTTTTTTTTCAGAACACTGACAGGTTTTTAGCTGCGTAAGTATCTGTTGTGAGCCCCAGTTTTGAAACTGCAGGGTAACAACATGAGGTAGTTTATCAGTAGTTCTCAAGCAATGTACCATTGTATCAGCTGCAAGAATAAAAGACAGGTTTGGAATACAACTTCTGAAGTCTGCTTGCTGTAGCTAATAAACAGAAAGACAAGGAAACCGGCAATGACTGGTGACTGCTGCTCCTATGCAAAATTCACCTCAACTACTTCTTCAGAGTATCTCTGTTCAGCTCTGTGTGCATCAGCTCTAATATGAATGTGTTTAGTGTTCTACCTGTTCGTTGTTTAAAAATACCAAAACATTCAATGTCCTGAAAATATAGGATATATCTTAAGCACTTTTTAAAGGCATTTTTCTTTCACATGGAGGAATTTTAAATAGGAATTTTCAGAGCAGCCCAGCTTCTCCTTTTTGATAGGATTTAGTTATCTAGCTCACATCAGCACTTCGTGTAGTTCCAGATGAAATGACTTCCCTAAAGTCACACAGGCAAAGCACGGTAAAATTTGGAATAGAATTTGTCTGGTAGTGAGCTCAGACAACCTCCACAGTCCTGACCACCTTCTCTCAAATGTTGTTGGGCTCTGTGCGTGCTACTTTCCCCTTTCAGTAAACATGTAACAGCAAGGCCCCAGATAGATACATTGATTTTATCTGTCTAAACATATAATGTTATTTTCATCTAAGTAAGTTTGGATTTTCTTTTCTTAGGGACAGAAAGCGGACTCGAGAATTTATAGAATCAGATTTTTCAGAAAGGTGAGTATTATTGAACATACATTTTATGTATATGTTTTACTTCTTCAGATCTGCCCTTGGGAGAGATGGGTGTCCAGTTCCTACTTTGAGCAGTTTTCACTCCTCCATGTAAAAGCTATGTTGTATGTTAGGCCGTGTAGTTACAATTCATTACTCTTTGCTTTATCACTTCCTGAGAAATACATTTGCTGTTACAGATAATACTGGAAGTTGTGCAAAACAAACACAACACATCTTAGGAAAGAGGATTGTTCTAGTTTTCGATGTCACAAATGGTTGTAAACAGATAAACTTTTCCTTTGCTTCCAAAACGCCTTTGAATGCGTTCAAGGTGGTTTTATTTGTTTACCTATCAGGGCTTACTCAAATTCAGTATCTGCACAGAGATTAGGAGTGTGGGTTTTTTAAATCTTCTGATGTTCCTTTCCATTCTTCCTTTTCTTCTGTTCTTCTTTCCAGTGTTCTGTTTTCTTAAATACATTCAAAAGTTTGAAAAGCATTCTTGTATTTTAGTGTGTTCCTTAGCTTGTTACTGTTGACAGCACTAGGCCTTTTTCTGTAAAAGAATAAATCTTCCTGAAACATATTATCAAATCAACTTGTAAAACTGTAATTAAAAAAAAAAAAACCCCACAGCTGAGCTTTTTACAGGCTTCTGAAATATGCATCCAAATCGAGCTTGTGTAATAAAACCAATTGCTCCTGTTCTTTCCATTACCATTTATCTAAGCTCTGGAGGAAGAAAGCAAATGGAAAATAACTCTGACAGTTGCCAGTTATTAATTTGGCACCATAAAAACTAGTGAATATGTACTTACTCTCCACAAAAGAGAATCTTGTGTCTCAGCCTTAACTATGATGACAGTAAACAAACATGGTCATTAGGAGAATTAAGCTATCTTTGGCTGTACTGTAAGTAGGGATGTCCGAGCTTTTTCTGTTTCAAGTACAAACATGAGAGTTCCCTGTAAGTCTGACTTCCAGGCACATAAACACCCTGTGGGGTTTTCCCCCTTTTTTTTGGTTGCTCTTTAGTGCAACTACCTGGAAATCAATTACAAATCCATTTTTTTAAGCATCTGCCCAGCAGCTTGTATTCAAATACTATCAATGTCAAAATTGCTGAGAAAGGGGAAAGAGCTCCAGTGTACTTTTTTGCCAACTTGTAAGAAACTGATTCAAAAAAGCAGAACAGTTGTGTTTTTCATTTAGGTGGTAGGTAATGTCATGAGTCCTGATTCCTGTTGCAAAAGGTAGACCTTCTGCTGTGCAACAAAGTAGCCTATTAACATTCAATGTATTAAAATAATTACTTTTCTCCTTCTAGTAAGAGAAGCAAAAAAGGAGATAAAAATGGGAAGGGTCTGAGGCATTTTTCAATGAAAGTATGCGAAAAAGTTCAGCGTAAAGGAACAACTTCATACAATGAAGTCGCTGATGAGTTGGTATCAGAATTCACAAATTCTAACAGCCACCTAGCTACAGATTCGGTAAGCAGATATGTGTTGAAATTTGTTACAGCATTACAAAATTGTCTGGTTTATTGTGGAATTCTGTCCCTTCTGTTCTGCGCTGTCCTGCCACACTCTGTACTTTCCTTCATTTACTTAACTACTTCCCAAATATAAAGACTTAGCCTCTGAAATCTAAAAATACAGAATTAAAATGAAGATTTCAATTCCCCCTAAATTATAAACAAAATAAAGAACTCTGCCAAAATAATTATCTTTCTTTTAAAAAAAGGCTACTCCTGTAGCCACCATATGTGGTCTTGTCAGACTTTTTAACTGTAGCAGATTTGCCATGAGGGGAAGTTACTGCACAGAGGCTTCAAGCAACCACGCTCATGTGGCATCCAAGTAGTAGCACAAATGAAGGTATCAGGTTTTAATACCACTGTAACTTGAACTGCCATTTTGGCTTTTTATCTATCTATCTATCTTCTACATATCTATGAAGGATGCATTCAGTCTTTTTTTCAAGTTCTTTTACTGTAATTAATGCTGTATTATTTTCTTAGCAGGCTTATGATCAGAAAAATATTAGACGGAGAGTTTACGATGCCCTTAATGTCCTGATGGCAATGAACATAATTTCAAAGGAGAAGAAGGAAATCAGATGGATTGGCCTTCCTACAAACTCAGCTCAGGAATGTCAGAATCTAGAGGTAAAGTGAGGTAGATGCGAAATTCTGTATGGTTCACAGGTTGCGATAAGGGAGCTGCTCTACTTCAGAAGAGGGGTTTTTTCTCAATTTGAACCTGATTGGTTTTCATTCTTGCACACTATGAAAACACAACTTGATATTTGAATAAACTGAAAGGATATGTTTATGTATGTTTAGTTCAGTTTTATTTAGTATACATTACATGAAGTTTTAAAAAACCTGTTTAATCAATGTCCATTTTTGAAAGGTAAATCAGGGATTACTTTTAAGACTGAAATCTGTCGTAGCCTGAATTAACCAGAAGAAAGTCAAAAGAACTCATGGTGCAGTTGTGCTTAAAAGATTGTATACATTAAAAGGAGATTTATCCATAAGGAGACCAATTTAAAAGGAGACCAATTTTCTGTTCATGTAGGTACTTGGAAATGTCATTCAAAGGAAATTAAATTGAAAAATAATTCCTGCTAGGATGTCAAATACTAGTTATGAACTGGCAGAGGAAAAAACGAAGTTTTTCTTACTGGTTGTTTCCATTATTTTTTCCAGCAGGCTAAGAGTTACCATGTTTTTGCAGGGATGCCAGAATTTATATGCACAAATGTTGCTTGTCCTTCAGGCCAAATGCTCTATAAATAAAAAGCACAAGTTACTGTATTTACGGCAAAGTGCTGTAATTACTCTAAATACATCTTAATGGGCATTATATTTGTGATACTTGTGACATTAAATATCTTAAAAGGTGTGGGGGGTGCCTCTCCAGTACAGAACAAATTTTTTTTTGTGCAAATACTTTTTTTTTGTTTACATCAATTGTTTTTCTAGATGTGGTAAGAAAAAAAGCTTTTATTATCCTTGTCCATTACAGCAACTTGGAAAATACATCCACCCAAGGAATACGCATATGCTCAATCATTATACTCCAGGATTCTTTTTTAAAAAAGATTACGGATAAATCTTCATTTTACATGCATTGATGTGAATGCATTAACTTCAGTATAGGTTATTGTTACAGATACAGAACTTGAATTTCATTGTGTCATCCATAATGATCATATGCTATTCACCGTTTCAGGCTCTAATTACACGTGCCCAAAATGGAAGCCAGGCGTCTTTCTTTTCTTAAAATGTTACTTCTTAGGACAGAAAATAAAGCTGCATTTGCATGGTGTGAAAAATCAGAATTATTTTTGCTTTTAAAGCTGTATGAAGCGCAAGCCCTTCTTACAGTGTAATTTTGTAATAAAATTACCAGTACAAAAAAGCTTGTTATATAGAAGCTATGTCTAAATTACAACTGTACTGTTCATTGGTTTTAAGAGTTATATATTTGTCCCAGCAAAGAAAGTAATCTACTGTGCTCTGAAGGAGGCATTTTAAATTGGGGGTGGGAGGTGGGGAGAGGAACTGCTACAAAGCAACACTGTAAATAAAATAGGGGGGTAGGCTGGCTAAGTTTTGAAAGACTGCATCATTTAGTTTCAGTGGTTGAATGAATAGGTAATTTTAAGAGTTTAGTATTTTTGGGAGCAGTGATACAGTGCAGGCACTAACATAGTGCTAGTATTAGTATTCTATGAGGAAAAATACCTTTTAAACATGGTGACTACTGTCCAATTCTTTAGTGTTGCCCCAGAGCACTATTTAAAATGCCATTGGTTGTATCTGCAGTGTCAGTAGGCACCCAGCACTAGTGCTGTCCCAAACACTGCAGATTTACGTTGAAAACAGCTTTACCCCATAAACTGGCATTCTTGCAACAAACCCCTTGCAAGAAATTGACTCTGTGCTCATGTACAAAATGTTCCTTTACCTTCTTTTTGTTGCTGAAATCTTGCTAGTTTGATCAAGCCTCAAACAAATAGTCCAACAAAAAGTGGATGTCACTGGAAAGATGCAGGTGATGATCCTGAGCCCCGTCTTCACACATTTATGTCCAATAGCTTGCAGCTACACGAACAGTGGAAGAGATGTGCACAATTCCAAGAGAGGAGTGGAGGGCAAGAGGGGAAAAAAAAAACCCAAAGCACCCCCTCAAGCAAGAGCTTAATTTGATGCTAATTGGCACTCAGTGCACAATACGAAAGAGGAGAAAAGGGTGGGGAAATAATACAGTCTTTTGTAATAACTGATTCTTTACTGGAGTTAAAATTGTTGACAAAGCAATTACAGTTTGTCAGACCTGTTTTATGGAGAAACTCCCAACTACGCGATTAGTCTGTTTGAAAAAGAAGAAAATATATGGCAAGTGGTTAGGGGTTGAAAAGAATTGTGCAATTTACTTACCATGCCGTGGAATTCACCATTTAAAAAGAAAGTATGAATATTTGTAACGGTGGTAGCACACTGATGTAGCTCTACAGCCTGTTCGGTTTGACACAATGGAACAGACAACGTAACTAAGTAAATATCTTGATGCATTTACATTTATATTTTAAGATAGAAAAACAGAAGCGGATTGAAAGGATAAAACAGAAGCGAGCCCAACTACAAGAACTGCTGCTGCAGGTATATTTAATTATTTTTTCTATAAATGAAATTATCAAATGTAAATTCAACATATTAGAACTTCTGAAGGTCTTTCTAGATTTATTTAGCAGCTATGATATACTATGGAGAAAAGCTTACGCTTGTGACGTTTCTGCATTCTATTAGGGGGACCTCTTACCCTCACTTTCTGGTTCATTTTTACCTATTGTAAAACAGCCTGCTGCATCTGTGTGCCACAGGCTTTTGTAAGTGTTCTGCTGAAGCTTTGTGAATATCAGTGGAAACAGGAACAACTCATAAGTCCCCTTTGTTGATTCTAAGTTCCCCCAGAGTTACCTTCTCTGAGCAGTTCTTACTGGAATATTTCTCTTTGATTCTGAGCTATGAAATCTACAACTGAACTTGTGTAAATGTGCACAGAGTTGTCTTGGGGGAGATGATAGACATTTCTGGCTCCTAAGAGAGGAAGGCTGGCAAAACCACAACTCTCTTACATTCTGACGTGCACCTTTGGGATGACCTGACTTTTGGCTTTCACTGCAGAAATGTATTTCAAATGCATCTTTGCTTATAAACTAACATTTACAAATACAGTTATAAGCATTCTTACGTGTTTTAGTCTGTGCAGACTTTCAGTAATTTAAATGCAATCAAACATTTTATGAGATTGCAGGCATTAAGGCAGTATTTCTTGCTGGTGCAACTATATTGATACAATTTTCAGGTAATTAGATAGGCACTGAAACTTTTAAATATCTGATGCTTCTCCTTTTTTCATCACCAAAAACTGTTTCTCTGCTTAGAATCAGAATTGTGCCCTATCTGACCTAATAAATTAGCAGCTTCTCCAACAGAACCATGAAACTATCCTAGTGAAAATAAGGCATCTCAGGCCCTCTTAATTATTAGTTTGAAAATGACAGAGTTGCGCTCCCTTACTATCTACAACTGTCATTATTTCCTTCGTTATGTTCATTGTCAAATGGTTTACCAGTCCTTTGGGATTCTGTCTATCCATCTTCCCCTCAAGTGGAATAAGTAGCACCTCAAAGTGGGTAAGTATGCTGACTTCCAGTCTCTTGCATAACGTTTCCTAAAAACACACATTTTCATACATACGCAGTCAGGTATAACAATTCAGTAGAGAGCGGGTGGTGTCACGAACGGCAAATGTTTAAAAACTTTCAGAGAAGAATTTCAAAATTAACTCTCTTGAGAGAGAAAAGAGGGTGACAGAGAAGGGGAAGAGAATACAGATGGGGGAGTGGGGGAACGCTGTAATTTCTGTTGACTTTTGTTTCAGTGTAACTAGCTCCTAGACTGAGGTAATTATACATATAAAATAACAGAGAAGACCTCTGATGCCAGTGTCTTTTCAAAAGGAATTTTCCACCAAGCTTTGTTGCTCCTTTCTTGTTTCTTCTCCAGGGATTGGGAGGGGGGCACAGCCATGACAGTGTGTGAAAAATTTGTGTTTAACGTCTGTTCCTGGTGAGCTTCGCTAGTGCAAAGAGGAAGTCAGGCCACAACTTACTTTTTGACAGAAAGTTACTGGAGGTATTGAGAGTTGGTAAATAAGCGCTATGAAGTTCCACTTCCTGGAAACACTGATATCTGCTCTTCTATTGTCAGTGATCATTTTTTCTTTCTTTCTTTCTTTCTTTCTTTCTTTCTTTCTACAGCAAATAGCATTCAAAAACTTGGTACAAAGAAATCAGCAAAATGAACAACAAAACCAAGGTCCTCCAGCTTTGAACTCAACAATACAGCTGCCTTTCTTAATAGTCAACACTAGCAAAAGAACAGTTATAGACTGCAGCATATCAAGTGATAAGTGAGTGTTCATAGAATCAATTTTTAAAACTTGATCATATTTGTGGACTGGAATTTTTCTTTGAACAAATGAGATTTTTTTTTTTTCTAGTTTACTAAAAGTAATTATGTATTTAAATTTGCTACAGTCACTTCGGGGGGGTGTTCTGGGGTTTGCATTTCATTTTTTTAAAAATATTTAATACCACTGCAGTAGTAACAGGAGTAAGTTTATCAACATTGCTTTACAACCACTAGTTAAAGCAGGCTGACTTTCACTGTTGTAAAAGGCACTTCAGACTGACATTTCAAAGAGCATTCACTGCACAGAGGAATAACTGAATTAAATTATATACCAGGACAGCACTAGCTTTTAAGGAAGCCAGGTGGCAGTGCTTCTAAATTCTTATTCCTAATATGCCATAAATATATTTAGTCAGAAACACAAAATGATCCATGTAACACAAAAGTAACACCCTAGAGGTGATAATAACAACTTTGAAAGTGTCTTTTAATAGCTAAAAGGTTGCACCTAGCTCTCTGAAGGAAAAAAAGGAAGGAAATTCTATAGAAATTTGAAATACTGTCTTTGAAAGCAAATTGCTATAGTTGCACTCTTAAATTAATCTTAAAATCTTCCAGTTACGTACTTCTGGTTGCTTATGCTCTTCATCCTGTGAAAATATGGCTGAAAGTATGAGGTAACGTTATGTTGACTGTTAACTGGATCACAATTAGTTTATTAGCTGAAAATAGCTGCCTTTGCTTTAATACTGTAGATAACAGATTTTACTCTGTGATATACAAATCCCGTATTGAACTTCAAGTCAATTAACATACAGAAAAACCAGAAAATCTCTAGTAACCTGAGCACCGACATGCAAAAAAGGAATACTATTAAAAGTTCATTTTTTTGTAGAAAATTGGCCTAAGTCAAATATATTCTGTGACAAAACTTTTGGAATACTCCCATCAGCACTGCCGTTCAGCAAGTTGGGAATTTTAGGATCAGTATTGCTTTAGATTAACTATAACCTTGATTTTATAGGCATATTATACAGGTCTTACTGCACTTTTAAACAGTGCTCTATATTTAGGTTTGAAGTTGTTAAAAAGTTGAACGATTTCAGACTGAAACTTCAGAACTGCTGCTTTAAAGTTGTCGGAGATTAAACTGGCATTTGGGGTCTAGGGAAGTGTAACACGCTTCCACAATCTCAAACTGTAAGAAAACACTACGCTACTTAAAATGTGCACACCAAAATTATTTAAGTTGTTGATATTTCAGTTTATATAACACAGCGTCAATATTACTGTCATCTGGACATCGTTAAGTGTTCAACCCAAATTAGACAAGCTTTCCACTGTGCAGCTTATTAGTGGCAGTATGTAGATAAACAGTGCCAGAAACTGCTAGTGTTTAAACCACTGTTACGCTGATCTGATAAATATAAGGCAGTTGGCAAAAGTGGTCACTCAGTTTGGAGAATTCAAATTCTGTAGTATTGGAGTAGTTTATTATTTGCACTGCCTGAGCCCATTACTGGTCAGCTCGAGTGCCTGCCCTTTGCTTGGGTTCAACCTCAGTTAATAACTCATTGTTCAAAAGGTTTCCATTCTCCTTCTCCAAAATAACATTTATATAAAGCATTGGTTGATTGGTATTTATGATGCAACAGCAGGTGATGTTAGAAAGTCCAATGAACAGATAAGCTCATTGCATTAGCTACTCAAAATTGTATTTACAGAGGATCTTCCAAAAGAAAGTAATTGCTTGGAGAAATGATACATAGAAGGGGGATTTAGCATTATGAGGAACATAGGTTTGTATCTTCTAAGTTTTTTCCTATGCAAGAACAGGCTTTACCTAGCCAAAACAGAATGAGATTTCTCACATACAAAGCAAAGAGGTTACTGGACAAGTTTTGTTGAGAGTTTGAGAAGGCAGATGGGTGCCAAGCAGCATACTGGAAATGACATTTCTGGAGTTGGAGTAAAGAAATGCAGAGTCTTCACATAAAAAGGAAGAAGTTAAAAATTATGTTGAAAAGATGAGGTACCTGACAAGTAAGACCCATTTAAACAGGAAAAATGTATTTATTGTATGTAGAGCCTTTATGTAAATGCTGTAGGTCTTAGGAAAAAGAAAAAAAAAAGAACCAGAGTACCTGGTTTTAAACAAACATTCAGACACAACAGATGTATCAGAAACTTGGAAAATTAGAACATCTCTATTCTAATAGGAAATGCAGAAGATTTTGCCATTGGAGAGACAATGCTATACATTAGAGAAAACATGTAGAAAGTAGACTCTCATACCCTTAGAGAAAGAATTGCCAGCAAGAGCAGAAAAAAATCCAGATTAAATTCATTGTTCATCAAATTTGCACTTACCCTGGGAAAAGGACAGAAACTGTACCCAAACTTTGCATACACAGTACTGGCCTCTGGACCTACCTTTTAGCGCCAGTAAGATGGCAGCCCAGTAGATCATTCTATGAGAACAAAAGTTGGTTTCTCAGTAATGGCCAAAATAATGCTGGGAATTATTAGGAAAACCAGTAAGGAATACAATGTAAAACCACATGTGTATAGTGCTTTTCTATCTGCAATACTCTATGCTGTCTTGTTGGAAAAAGTATAGCATAACCACAAGAGAGCCACAGGAGGGCAGCAAGAATGACTGCAGCTACAAGAAAGGCTTTCACAGGAGGAACAGATGGTCTCTTTTGCCTAGAAAAGGGAGGCTAGTGGATTCACAGGTGTCTTTAAAATCACAGATGACATGGGGAATGTGCACAGAGAACAGCTGTACACAGTTGCTTATTAAAGTTAAAATTAAGGGACATTAAGCAAAGATATAAGGTGACAGGTTTTAGATGAATGCAAGTGGGTTTGTAACAGTCTATGCAAATCATAGCGTTTGATGTTGTTCATGTCAAGTCCCTGAAAGAAAATACTCAAATAGCTACTAACGGGAAAGGTAGAAGTGTAGGGACTTCCTATGTCAGAGGCTGCAGGGTGCTAGAAGCTATACTGGAGAAATACCTCTTTTCAGTTCCTTTGTTTGGGAACTTGCAAGGGGAAAAAAGGAGCTACGCTCCTTTCTCACATCCGGTATTGGACACAACACACGGGAGCAGAGCTATCAGTAAGTACAGTCTTGTACCATAAAAGCTGAATTCAGTTACTACTTACTGAGTACACAGCTTGCTGGTAGTAAAGTCGTGTGACCCTGGTCTCCCATCCCCTACTTGTGTAAACATAGTACCTGACTTCAGCTTTACCAGTCTAGGTAGCAGGAATGTAATTGTACCAATTAAAGGTACAGTGACACATCTTATTTTCCCTTTTAATGTGGTCACGTTTTAAGTAAATATAGCTGCATAATAATACCATATCAGCCACAAAATAAATGATGCCTGTAACCGACAATTACATCTAGAACAAAGCGTGTAGGTTTCTAGATGAAAATGTTGTGTATAGGCACAAAAGACGTAATTTTCCCTAACTCATTGGATGAGGTGTAAGAAAATGAGTACTTTTAAAAAAAAAAATTAAGAAAATCCACATGTGACACCAGCTTGGAGAGCTAACGGCAGATCCACCAGTGACTTCTCTTTCAAAGATCATATGCAATGGATGGGTTGCTTTTCCAGCAATAAAGGTTTCGTCAGCAGAAAACGAGGTACTGGGAACTAGTTTTATATTGTGCTCCTTGGACCAGTGCTGTCCAGGCTTTTAACAGCCTGTGATCATAGCATAAGGCCAGTCTAGATGCCCCTGCTTTTCTTAAAGCTATCTTGACGTTTATATCACTATTTCGGCTTTTATATGCCATGAAAAACATTTTGAGAGTTTTGCAGCAGAACCGGTAGGTTGTGAACATACAGGACTCTGAACAGACTGCTTTGCTAGCTGCATCCAGACGCATCCAAGAAAGCAGTTATAGCAGGGTAAATAGGTCAGTTCACAGGAGGAGTGTTGCACATTAGAACAGAAAGTGAAATGTAAAAGAAGCAAAACCAAAATAGTTATTTTGGTGACAGGGCTGCAGGTGACCTTCAAAAATACTGGATTTACTACAAGTGAAGGTTCACGTTTAATTAAGACCTCCCTCTTCTTCCCCTTTGAATCTGTTTAATGAGGCAGAAAATTTTAGACTTTTATCCTGCAGTGGTGCAGTTATGTTAATTGAGAAAGTGCCATTTTAAACCCTGTAGGTATGCCAGTCACAGAACCAGAAGAAAAAAAAGCATTTGCACTTTTTTTTTCCTTAAGGACCCTTTACAGATAATGAAGAACCTAGTCACTTTACGCAGTGCATTTAAAAAAAAAAAAAAGGAAAAATAGGGGAAAAAAGCATAGCTGTGCTCTTTTCAAAACCATCTCACTTTGACTTTTTACATGCAGATTTGAGTACCTCTTTAATTTCGATAACACTTTTGAGATTCATGATGACAGTGAGGTGCTGAAGAGAATGGGAATGTCATTTGGGCTTGAGGCAGGCAAATGCTCAGCTGAGGACCTAAGAACTGCAAAATCACTGGTGCCAAAAGCTTTAGAAGGCTACATCACAGGTAAGTTAGATGAGACTTCTAAGTATTGTTCCTGATCAAATTCATAACATTAGTTAACTGAATCAAATTTAATAATATTGACCTACATAGGTATGTAACGTTTGAAGTTATATGGGAGCTAGTATGGTTGGTACATAAACGAGTTGTTTTACAGTAAATTTTGGAAGGTTTAGATCATAGTTGTCCTGTAAACTTAATTCACACTGATGGCTATAAATCATGTTTAATATAAACGTTAAACAAACTTCTGAGTGAGCTGCATTAGGAATGTTGTGGTTTAACCCCAGCTGGCAACTTAAGTCCCACACAGCCACTCACTCACTGCCCCCTGGTGGGATGGGGGAGAGAATCAGAAGGGTAAAAGCAAGAAGAGTTGTGGGTTGAGATGAAGACAGTTTAATAGGTAAAGCAAAACAAGGAATGAATTCACCACTTCCCATGGGCAGACAGGTGTTCAGCCATCTCTGGGAAAGCAGGGCTCCATCACACGTAACTTACTCGGGAAGACAAACACTATCACTGTGAACACCCCCCTTCCTCCTCCTTCTCCCAGCTTTATGTGCTGAGCATGACATCATATGGTATGGGATATCCCTGTGGTCAGTTGGGGGCAGCTGTCCTGGCTGTGTCCCCTCCCAACTTCCTGCGCACCCCCAGCCCACTCGATGGTGGGGTGGGGTGAGAAGCAGAAATGGCCTTCACTCTGTGTAAGCACTGCTCAACGATAACGAGAACATCCCTGTATTATCCACACTGTTTTCAGCACAAATCCAAAACATAGCCCCATATTAGCTGCTATCAAGAACATCAGCTCTATCCCAGCCAAAACCAGCACAATGAAGAAACTATTTCTTAAATAACTACACTGACATCAAGAACAGATTTTCACAGGTTGGTATTAGTTTTGAATAACTGGATGTGTGGAGGAGCAAACTGGAAGAAGGCAGCTCTTCCCAAGTTCAGGAGGAAAAGAAAAAGAGCATCTTGAACTGGTTGAGTGTAATCCATATGTGATGCAGCTACATTTGCACTTTATTTTGCCTGAGGTAGGTGAGCGCTGCTAAGAATTCTCCGTATCTCTGTCCGTCTAGACATGCTCAGTGTACTTGGTGCATGGATGGTAGGCTGTCCTGTGTCCAGTCATTTCCTCATTTCACTTACTTAACATGTAAAACAGTGATAGATAAATCACATGACCAGCAGGTGCCATCTGAGAACTGAGCGTCTCTTAAATAAAGCAAGAGGCTTCAAAGAGTTCCATCAGAAGTGTTCCACGCAGAGGCTTTTACCTCCCCTAGTCAAACTGTTTGAACAGGTCACACTTAAATAGACTCAAACCTAGATCTCCTCAGTCTTGCATCATGGGACTAGAGCTGCTAAAATTTGTAATCATTTCCTTTAGTTACTGTCAGACTGCGTTCTTCTGCTCTACCCAAAGCTTAAACTTAGCCCAGCATTTTGTCAAGTTTCTGGAGGGACTTCATCTGTAAAGGAAGTGTTACACAATGAATTACTGTATGCAGACCTTCATTTTTGAGGAAAGGGGGAACAGAGCTATTGCCCTGACATCTCTACTAACTAAGCTTTGGTCTTGCTTAAATTACAGTAGTATAAAACTGTGTCTTTCCCACAGGGAAGTTGGAAACTTCAAAATTTGACTTGATTTTTTTAAAACTTTCCTAAAGGTGATTCCCTTCTGCTGGCAACAGTTCATCTTCATGTCAAGATCTTTTAAATGCAGGCTCTATATTAAAAATGCTATTTTTTTTTTACTAAGAAAAATACAGTGAAGTTGTCAGGAAGCACATGCGGTTTTGTATTCTTGATTTTACTATGTGAGCGAGTTAAGAATGAAACAGTTTCTTAAAATTTGTAATATCAAAACACTGCTGGATATAAATTAGAATTCAGTTACAGTCACTAAAACCAGTACATCTTAAATGGCTTATTTCAAACTACACTAAGTGTGCTTATGTTTATCAACACTTGTGTTTTCCTGGTCCCCTTGTCCTGTGGGTTTTAAAACTAAGATTTCCTATTTTAATTTCAGTCAATTTTGAAATTTCACACCAGGCTTTTATAAGGCTGCACTGGTGCCAAAAAGAGAAGCTGAAAGAAATCTTGATTTGTTCCTTGCAAGTTCATTCAACTAAAAATTATTTACCACATGATTTACCATAAATGTAAAAAAGGGGAAAGGAGTAGAATCCACATCTTTTAATAGTGTTGCAGTCTTCAAGCTACTTAATTGCTTGCATGTATCAAGGAGCAAACTAAAATTTCTATTTCATTTTAAACCTGCATTAGTTTATATCTTCAGAGAATAGGGTTTCTTTATACATGCAAAAAAAACTGTGTCATTACACTATTTACTGAGTAAAACCAGCTTTTGATGATTAAGCAATGAAACTACCTGTCTAGATTAGTAGTTCATTTTAGTTTGGTTTAAAAAAAACACCAGTGTACTGCTGGTGCAGTTGTTTATTGAAAGCAAAGCAAGACAAACTTTATGCTCCTGTGCAAATGAGAAACAAGTAGTAGGTTTTTTTCAAAGAAACTAAACAGGTTCTAAGATTGCATATAGAGTTAGGGTTACATTCAGCTGCTTAAGCCTCTGAAAAAATTAGTCCAGAAGTGTTGTTACTATCTGTTGCTTGCTACTTAATTACACAACACAAATCTACAGTTAAGAGTATGAATTGCATAGCAGAGGTTTCTAATGACAGTAACTTACAAATAAGGGGAACAGATTTAAACGTTTTGCACAATACTTGAAAAGGCGGCATTTGCCCAATTACATATTTTCGGTTAAATTTAACTTCCCATTTTAACCTTGGCGGTCTTTAGACATTGTTTCTTAAACTGCAGGAGTAGTGAAATGGAAGGCTCATCACTAGTTTCTAGAATTCATGGTCACTTCCACAGCTCTCGTGATGGCACTTTTAAGTATATTGGCTTTAGGTACTACTATACAAGAAAAGCAAATCAAGGTCTCCTATGTAAATTTATTACAATCAAGATGATTAAAGTTCTGCCACACTAGCTGACTCCATGAACTTAACTGCTGTAGAAACCACTCCTGTTCTAATATGTCTAAGTAGGTGAGTCATTTCTCATACCATGTTTGGTTGACCTTAGCCTGGTCATGTTTATTTTTCAGGTAATTACTGAGTTCCAAACACTAACAATAGTTTGTACTGTAATGCTTGCTAATAGGACTGGAGAAGCACCAAGTCTAAACCAGTTCAATGAAAGAAATTTAAAACTGACCAAAACACTTGGACCACCTCAGCTTTAAAAAAAAAAAAGTAACTTCTAGTTGCATTAAACATGTGAAATAATTTGCTTGGAACTGCTGAACTGGTGTTGTGTGCATCAAAAAGTTATTAGTGTATTTTCTTTTCCGGAGGATCATACGGTTTTAGCCTTTCTTCACGTGCCCTTATTTGATAAAAGTAGTGTCTTCTAGGTTTTCTACAAGTTTCGTGGTGTTTTAGCAATAAAGCGTTGGGGTCATTTTAATCTGTATTGTAAGTACTACATTGACATGATCCTCAGGTGTCTGACTGCCACTGAAAGCAGCAGAAGCTAAGGCATATTAACACCTTAAATGATGTTTGTAACACATTTTTCTGTTGCTTCATTGTCATAATTGATGCAGACTTCTAAAACTAACCTGATTTGACCTTACTTTTATTTGTTTCCCAAAAGTGAGCAGGAGTAGAGAGGGTATAGCAGCTTAACCCTAACTTACAGTGAAAGTTAACATTAAAGTGCTGCTTTAGCTAAATAGGTAATCCAGAAAAAGTGATGGGCATACAACAGACTGCACAGCAACCACGATACTTGCCAGCTTCTTACTATGGAGGGGGCAATGTTACTTCTAATACGACACTTGCACGAGCTTGAGGTGGCATCCCAGGGTCACAATCCAAGTTACACTTTCCTGCCCATTTGTTCATTTTGACACAGTTACTTTCCTCTGCCCTCTTCATGAGCTGGTTCAGGGAACTAAACTGCAGGCTTTTTATCTGGCAGAGGAGTTTCTGACAATTCAGCATGTAGAACGATCTAGCTAAGGGCTCAAACAAGAACATTTCAAGTTTAAAGGAGAGAGTGAGATTGCTGGATGAACAGAGAAATGCCACTCACTGAGACAAGCATAAACTCTAGCAGAGCCATATCCGAAGTAACATCCTGTGCCTTTTAAGCCAGGCATATATACTGCAGGCAGTTAATGCAAAACCAAGTCAAGTCTTTGGCAGTTTAGTCCTCGCTCCTAGAAATGAGACTACAGATCAAAAAAGCAGGAAATAAAATTTCTGAGGCACTAATAGTGGTGGTAACAGCATCCTACTTGTATGTATCCCACTGAGGCAGTGAGCTGATCTTAGGACGCCTAGATTACACCACTTCTTTATTCTTCCCTCTATGAAGGACTGCTCTGCTATCTCCCTGCATAACAAGCCTCAACCAAGAAACAGGCTACAGTTGGAAATGAAGACATAAAAAGTACCCACTGAGTGAATGGGCTTGTGAAGCTATCAACAATAATCCTATGTCGCACTTTTACTTTTGCATTAACTACCAAAGGCTATTGAAGGTATGCCTTTAGAGCCTTCTCCTGTAAGATACAAATGTCTACCAAGTGTATCTATCTCCTGCAAGACATGCCTAGTTCATAAGAAGGACGCCACTCTTAGATTGGACTGCAGCACCTTGGGAAGGTTTTCCCAAGCTGCTTTTCCCTGGTCCCTAAGTGTAGCTCTTAGTAATTTGTCTACTCCGCTAGCAGTAGTAAGTCTTTTCATTGTAGGCAGCCTTCTATTTTGACAGTCCTTTCCAGACAGGAAATGGCCTCTTACACTCCCCATCTTTCACAAACTTCCCCTTTTCCCTGGCTCCTCAGAGCCCACTGGAAAATACAATTTAGAAATGGAAGGCAATGAACGTACAAAGCAGGGATATGTATCTATGAACCTTCTTTCGGCCTTACACGTCAAATCCATACTTTGCTTCACCTTGCTCTTCAAAAAGAAAAGCTAGCTAGCCATTATCCCCAAATGATAATAAAACACAAGATTATTAGCAGTGACTTGTTATTCTTCTGGAATACTGAGCATGTACATACAGGTACAGCCCTTCAAAAGACCAGGAAACAATGCTGTGGCACAGCTCTAATCCACTTTATTAATCTAACTGCAATGCAACCCTTCCAAATGGTTTGGCTTCCGCCTGCAAAGACAGGCGGAGACTGCCAGAACATGTTCTCTGTAAAAACAAATGTGCATTTAGGGCAATCTTAATGAAAGCCATCCAGCTCTGTCCATATTCAACTATTCTAGTCTATTCCATTCCATCCTCCTAGATCATCCTAAAGCTGCTACTTACTAATGTTTTCTGTCATGTTCCATAGACTCTGTTGGCAGGAACATCAGCCTTGCTAGCCTTGCTTTGTAACGTGTCAGTTAAATACCTTACTGCTAACAAGTCTCCGCAGCACAAAACAAGGTAGCCCGGGGCTCCCAATGGACGGTGAGCCAATTTATGTGGCTGTGACAACCTGCTGAAAACAGTCCCTGTGCTAGGCAGTACACTGTCAAATCTCAAGGAGCCAAAGCTTAACAAGAACAAAGAAGGACAAACAAGAAAGTGTTTGTAACCAACACCTGTAGTTATTCCTCTTACCTGCTTTTACAAAATATTTCTAGGTAACATGTAAATAATACAGTCCCATTTTAATGCCGTTGTGCTGTAGGGAACAGAGGGTTGCTTAGGCATAGAAAATAATAGTAAGGACTGTAACTCCTGGTTTAATGCATCCAGCTGAAACCACATGCAAGCACCATGAAAAAGAACTAGACAGTCCTGGTAACTTTATTTCAACTCTGTGTTGAGATGGAATTTGGGCAGGTCAATAGAAACATCTTATCTAAGCAACAAATTAAAACCAGCCCCCCAAAGTCCCCTAAGTGTAACTGGATCCATGGACTTGTTTTGCTGATTCTCTTGGCAGAAATGTCCATAGCTGGAAACAACTGACAGGCATTACTGGTTAGGGAATTTGAAAACAGGTACTGTGAGGGTTGTGAGGGACCTGTTCACATCCCTTAGAGGGCTTCTATCAAATTACCTCAAGGAATTCAGCATTATGGGAAGACCATTTTAATCCTAAAATTTCTTATCCCTAGGTAGGAGACTGACTTGCACATCACACATGCAGTGTACAACAGGCTCTCTTTCATACTCTTGGCACAAGACCTTTGACATGGTCTGTTAACATGCACAGCTGATCAACATCTCTCTTCAGTGTCAGAATGGATTAGAATGCTGTGTTACAGCCAGCTGTGAGACCACCAAAATGAAACTGCCTTTGGCCATCAGAACACACACGCCTGAAATGCATGCTGCCTTGGTGGCTTCAGGGCGGTACAAGTGCAGTTCCATTTACACCTTCACCAAATGCATCAGCACAGGCACTTAGAGCTGTTAGAGCTGTTGGGGCATTTGACAGGATCAACCTCTAGCAGTAAGGTTCCATGAAGGACTCCAAAACTATTTCAGATGCCTGTGATCGCGTACGCCTACCAGTCAGGGTCATCCGCAGTGTGAATTCTCTTCAAACAGACACCAGTTTCATAGAAATAACCACAGTTCTGAGTGTGAGGGAGTGCAAGGCTTGAGCACATCCACAAACAACACTGGGAGATACATACATACATATATATA
>VZSC01019786.1:624870-644038 GCA_013398225.1 Steatornis caripensis | reverse complement strand
GGGGGGGGGGGGGGAGGGGAAGTGGAGCTTCCACAGTTGCCAGCATGTTTTAAGGCCACGCATGAGTTAAGCATCACAAAAAAAGGTGCCCGCACGTTCGTGTATTTTGTGAAGAGACAGTTCTTGTGCTTTCAATCTACTGTTGTGGAATGGCAAGTTATGACCAGACCGGCCATGTTATTCTCCTTTCCAGAAAAACACACCCATCTCTTTAGGCTCTATTCTGTATTTGCCAAGTTCCCACATTTGCTTCTACCTGTTTTGCTTCTGTTTCAGTGATGCATGAACACATGCTCGCCAGCTCAGTCTGCTCTTGCACCAGAGGGTGACCAAGCTCTTGCACGGCCTGGACAGTGCCGGCACCTCTGCCCTCACGGAGGGAGGTCCAGCACAGCGCTCTGCAGGTGGGGAACTCTGGGCAGGCGTATAGTGACAGTACGGAAACACAACGGCGGGACAGGCTGTTGGCCCGAGGAAGGCAAGACAGCCGCAGAGCACCCCAAACACACGGCGCAATACACCACCACCCGCCACTGTCTTAACACTTCCAAAGCTGGTTTTGTGCTCATGTCCCAGAGAGCCAAATCACATTGTGAGCTTTCACACCCGCCGTATCCCCCGGCTATACGTACTTTACACGTTTTCCCCACACCAGCAGAGAATAACGTCGAAGAGCAGCGCACCGCCTGGCCACCACCTCCCCTTACAGCTCTACCGGGTTCGCACAGCCTTTTTCACCCCGTCAGCCCCTCCGCGCCCCTGCCGCCGCTCGTTCTCGGGGCCCAGGCGCGCCGACCGAGGGGGCGTTCAGCTCCGCTACCGCCGCGCTCTCCGCGCTCACCGGGGGGTGCAGCCCCCGCCTCGGCAAACGCAGCTCTGCGGCCGCTCCGCCGCTGCCCTCCCGCCCTTTCTGAGGCGCCGGCCCGGCGAGGGCAGCCCCGTCCCTTGCCCCCTTCGCCCCCGTTACCTGCGCTCCGGCCGGCCGTCCCCCGCGGAGGCGGGCCGCTCTGGAGAGCCCCCCGGCCCTGCCCCACGGGCTAACGGCCGCTGCGCGCGCCAGCGCGGCCCGCCCCCAGCCCTGCCCCGGGCGCTCGCAGGTGCGGGGCGATAGGAGCAGCTGCACCCCCCACCCCCGGCCCCGCGGGGCTGCCCAGGGGCCTGCGCGCAGGGCAGGGGCACACGCGCGCAACGGGTTTCTCAATACGCGTTTTTCTAAGGTCCGGTGTCATTTCGGTTAAAAATCAAGACAAATGAGTAGCGGAGGAGCCTACAGTGCGGTCTCTGGCTGCCTGGGGGAGCACCAGCCCAGCCGCCGCTGCGCACAACACCGGGTTTTGCAGTAAAAGCAAAGGAAAGCGTTCCTTGCCTAGAACCGCCCCGAGGTAGGATTTACACAGAACCAGAGGGCAAACAAAAGCTGAATCAACCTTTTCATAAACACTGCCGACTTCAGAAGAGTCTGGAATGGGCAAAGCTCGGCTGGAGACACCGAATCCCCCGGCAGCCCGCGGTGCGACCCCGCGTGCGGAGGGGCGCGTTGCCGGCCCCGCCCGGGAACCGCGCGCCCCGTGCCGCGGGCTGCACCGAGCACCGACGCGTTCGCACAGTGCGGCCTGGCCGCCGGGAGCCACGCTCAAAACGAGCCCCGGCGCCAGCCTCCATCAGAATTATTTTAGGACTTTTACAGGAAGTTCCAGGGTCTGAAGCATGCCGTAGGTCAGCAGTGTTCAGCTGCTAGAACTGCAGAGTCTATTTTTATTAAAAAAAGAATTTTAAAAAATGGCCAAAACCCAGCAGTTTCTGAGAGATGCTTTAACCTTGTCTCCTTTTAAAGCCTCCCACAGCCGTGCCTGGGACTTCTCCAGCTGTTAGTCCTTGTATGGACTCCCTGACTGGATTTATGAAATTCGGGGAGCCACTCGCGTAGAAAGCGGCATCTCACCGCGAGGAGGGATCGTTACTTCACGATTCTGAAGACAGAGTGATATAGAATAATCGTGACAGGGCAAATACGTTCATATGAAGCGTGTGAAATCTGTATGGGAAAAAGTGATTCAGCTAAACACATCTAATGGGTGGTGAACCTCTGAAGGTGAAAAACGCTAACTGTTTTAAATACACAGAAGAAACAAAAAAAATACAAACAGCTCTGGAGAATCTGCAGACGAAAACTTCAAAACAGAAAAAGATCCAGTGCTTGCAAAACACCCTTTGAGGGGCACCTTTTTTTTTAATTATCATTATCTTAATACTAAGATAACATTTTCACGTTACCATGACCAAGTAATTAAGTATTATTAACAGTGAATTAAGCAAATTGTAGAAGAACTGCTATACCTATTGCTAATAAAGTAACTTCGTACAAGCTGTAAATGAACACAGCTCTGGGCTCCTTGCAGCCAGGCTAGCCATTCTGGGTGGAAGCCCAGCATTTTTGTTACCATTACTTTCAAACCTTCTCACCTTTGGTATTTTCTCATCATCTCATTAGCATGACTAAAGCCAAGCTGGAAACATTCTAGGCTTACAAACTTTATTCATGTTCTGCCAAATTCCTACCTACAGTCTTCTGACATCAGGCAATATATTAAGACTATTAAATTAAGATTGAACATGATAGGTCTATTCTGTCTAGGGTCCTTTGCCAAATGACTGAGTCAACTATATCAGAGCATTTATCAGATCAGTATTTGTTGGCCCCTGAGCAGAAAACAAGGGGCAGAAGCCTGATCAGGTTTGTACATTAACTGAGGACCCTTCCAGCCTGGGTAACTGGATGATGGTGGGTGTTCCCCAGATGATTGGTACTGGAGCCACCTATTTCTCTATTTAAATATAGGAAATGTGTGATTGGCATTATAACACATGGGTATATCACCAGAGACACAACAATTTCAGGAAATAAAGCAGTACTGATTGCCTAAGATTCTTCATAAAGAACTGCAGAGTCCAAAGAATTCTTGCCAGACTCAGAGATAGGTCTCATTATGTCATTTCATGAAGGAGCACCCCCATTTCAAACCTTTAGAAAAATGCATCCATCAAATGTTGTATTTTATGACTAATAAACCATTCTCAGTTAAAACAAATACTGCACTAAAAGATAATTACAGCTAAATGTACTCCACTCTGATTGCTAATGGATATAGTCCCTCAAACCAGGAAGTTTTTTCTTGTTTCTATTCAGCTAAACTTGTTAGGAAAAGACTACATGAAAATATCAGTAGCAAGAAGAAAAAAAAAACCTCACAGAAGACTGCCCTTACCAGTGGTCAGACTCTTAAAAGATACAAAACCTGAAGGTAAGGTAAGTGGCCCACGTGCTGTTGTCAATGGTGCCCAATGTAGTGAAGAGGCAGAAGGGCACGGAAACAGAGTGGGCCAACAGACATTGCTAACCAGGTGAGTCTGGTTTCATGGGTACTGGATACACACACACCAGAAAAAGAATGCACACTGACGAGCTTTTGAAGGTGATACTACGTATTTCCAGAATTATTTTTTTCCTTTCCCATCTACATGTTTTTGTAACTCTGTACAGAAGGTAAAATACTACATAAGTTGGATACCTAGGCATGTAGTTCCCCTCTGTGCTGAAGCTATGAAACAGTGCTTCAGACAAGCACTGTACTCTGCTCAGTGCTCCGCAGGGCATGTTAAGTGTTAAACAGAACAGCAGCGGCTGCTTCTGCGTGCAGAAACTGCAAAGACTTTTGCACTTATCTCCACACACTCCCATTGGTCATTACTAATCACCAGCAACTGTTCAGCCAGTGGAAGAGCTATTCCAGATTCTTAACTTTACATGATTTTCACCATGCTATCTGTTTGTTCTTAAGAGGAGTTTGGTAAGCAGGAAAATACAGAATACATCTTTTGTGATCCCGAATGAGTTAAGGTGCCTTGTGCCTGAGCCTCCTGCAGACAAGAACCATGTGAGACCTCTGACAAGCCAGGCAGGCGACTCTGGCTCAGCAGATAGCAGGAACATGAACTCATGGGCAAAGACATCTCACGATTTCAACAGCCATTCATGTCCTAGGGAGATTTCAGAGAGCATTCTTGTCATGTTTTAAGTCACGGCTGCATTTCTGTTTGTCAGAGTGCATTTGCTAGTTGCACTGCTGAGTTTTTATATGCAAGCCAGCCTACAGCAGTTTCCAGTAATGGCATCTTATGCAATTTTTGACCTACTTTAACGCATTGAGGCACTTGGAAACACGAGATCCACTGCGGCAGCTTTCTGCTTGACTGTGTTACACTGCAGCAGGAAGCAAGTCTTTAGACAAATACATTGATCCACTAAAATGCAGGTGACAGACTTTAATTTTCAAGGTATTTGTCAAACCATTAGGAGCATCCAGATCAATCATCATACCTTTTATTTTCAGCTAGAGACTGTACACATTATTTCAAAAAGATCAAACAGTCAAAAATCAGTAAACTGTTACATATACACTGACCTGTGTGCTCTTTCTCAACCTCTCTAGGCTGCAGTGTCCTGAAGACCACCGCTTAATACCTCTAATCAGGGCTTCTGTGTGTTATGATGAAACACTAAGGGGTTAGCAATACATAGATCTTTTATTTTGCCCCACCAGACAGTTATGTTGGAGAAGAAAGCTGCTGTCTGAAGGTCTTTGAGGAACTAAAGGTCTATCAAAGAAGATCTTTTACTCTTCTATCAGCTATTCCACTAGCAAATGTGAACAGCTGAGGAGCTAAGCACCCATACTAAAGGAAAGAGAGCAAACAGAAGTATTCCCACTCTTAATCAGAACTAAGCTTTGAACAGGAGGGCAAGTAGCAAGAAAAAAATCAGGATGACTATCCCTTCATCTTCCTTCTCCCACAAGAGAAACAGGACACTGATAATAGTGACTTTAAAAGTTACAAGACATTCCACAGTGTGTACATTTCAAATTTGTAAGCGGATTAAGGTGTCTGACCACAGTTGAGTGGCCCACAGAAACTTGTCACTGCAAACTACGTTGAAGTTCAAAATCTACAGAGCACTTTTTTTCAGAACAATCCTGGAAAGCTGTTGGGTTTTTTTGGTCCGCCCTCAGACCTGTTATTAAGACATCAGTGAAGTTTTAAGCCTGACTGAAGCAAATGCAATAGACACCATCATCTGACTTGTATATTAGTACATGTGTATTCAGCGTCAGTGGTCAGAACAACTCCCTGTTCTGACCTAGTGGTTTTATCGCCTCCTGTATCTTCTTTGGTCATGATACATCCTGCATTCATGGAATAATGCTCTCTCACCTTAAAAGACTTAGATATGATTTTGACATTAAAATATCATATACCTGATACTGTACAATCTTGATAACTGATTACTAATTTAACCCTATAACACCATTCCCATGCAGACAAAATAATTAAGTCCAAACACCATCCGGTATTATTCACTGACAGCTATTTTATCTTATTTCTTGAATACAATGATCGCTCCTGCCCTGCCATTCCAGTATAATTCATATCTTACTACTACAGTCCCCCTAATGATCTTTCTTTTACTATTTTTCTGAAATGCCTTGGCTTTAAGTGAGGATGCTACTACTACAGGTAAACCCTTAAAACTACAAGCATTTTGGCGTACACTTGATTTGGGGTTGATTACTTCTATGCCCTATTAAAGGAGCTTTATGTAATGAAGTTTGCTTTTCATTGTGTTCTGGTTTTGTATCCTTTAAGATAATAAAATGAAGAGGTGTTTCAGACTTCACCTGTACGTTAATGCATCACCTTGAACCTCAGTGCAAACCTTGCTATACCTATCAGCTCACTCTCATCTTTCATTTGAAAATTAAGTGATAGAAGTCTAGATCTGTCTGTTCTAGCTGGAATTTACACTGGGAAAACACATTCCTTTTGTCCTGTAGGTTGTCTCCAGTTTTCCTAAATTTAACCTCTTTTTTCTATATCATTTTCTAAACTACGTGGTACATTTCATGAAAAGGCTACTAAGGGAGCTAATGTTTGATCATATAGTTCTCTCTAAAATAACCCCCTAAACACCAAAACACAGATTCTGTTTTAGCTCCTTAACTTTTCTATCCATAAAGCTGTTGGTTTGCATATAATTCACTTCAGCCCTTTCCAACTATCTCTTAACAGCTTCAAGAAGCTTCCTTATATCCAACAAGGAAGTTACTATACAATTCACTGAAGAATTACAAGCCTTCTCTGTCCCATGCCTGACACCGCCCGAGACCCAACCAGTCCACATTACGTTCTCCTTAACAGCTATTGAGTTACCTTTGGGAAGACAGTTTCCTCAATCCACAAGTGTATACAGCTATCAATCTAGACTGAGGGAACTACCTATAGGAACTTTTCCCCTCTTTCAAAACTTACATCCTCATGCCACACAACTTCCTTTCTCTTCCACAGCACAAGGACTGTAAGCCTGAAGATGAGAGCACTATAACAAATCTCAACATGACCACAAACTCCACCAGTTCAAAATGTATAGCTGGCCTCAGCAGACAGTACTTGCTCTCGGCATGCAACATGTACATCTGTGCACCACCCACTGAAAGAACATAACTATAAAACGTCAAGTGAAGTAACTAAGATGCTCCCAACCACCTGCAGAAGTTTATCTGAATTTAGCTTTTATGAGCTGGTTTTATTTTCCCTGATTTTCTTACAAACTCAAGAATTAAATTCAGATCAAGAATCCCATTTAACTTTCTTTAGCAGCTAAACTTCTCTGTACTTTATTTATTACTATGCTGGGCTTTAGTCACTTGAAACACAGACGGTGGGAGACCAAGGGAAAAGTCTCAGAAAGCACCTAATTTAACGTTTTGGCTATAGCTGGCCTTAAGTGAATAGATCAATGAATTACTGAGCTGCTACTACACCTGCCACCTCAAAAGATGGCAGAGCCACTTGGGAAAATTTTCTTAAGAACTGAGTAAGATTTGTAATTAGTTCTACCTTACCTATGGATTTGTTTTAAACTACAATTTAAATCAATTGGGCTGAAATTTACTACCACTTGTAAGTGGTGTTTAAATTTCTAAACCCAAACAAATGTAGAGAAAAACTTCCAGAATTACAGATGATGCGCTAATTCTATACTAACCTCTCCCTAAACTTAGAAGGCAAAAGGAGCAAAAAGAAGTCAGGAGTTAACCAAATACCATTCCTTACACTAAAACTCACCCAAGCTCATTATGCTTGTTGTCATTTACAAGAACACTTAAAATGCTTAGACAACTTAGTACTAAGCAATATCCATTAAAATATTTAAAGTGTTAAGTAAGTGCATCTGTCCCATTTGTAATTAGGAGTGAAGTGGCAGTTTCTGAAGTTAGAATCTACAGCCACAGCAGGATTAAGAGAGACCTTGTCAGGGACAATAAACCCTGGAGGAGTTGTCACTGTAGGGGCTCTCTTATGTCAGAAAAATGGAAACAGCATTAATATGCTCACAAGTCACAAAATATTTGGGTACTGGAAGGACACATTTTTCTTCCATACAACTGTAAAGCAAATTCAAAAGATTATAAACCTCTCTAATACATAATATACACAGCTAAGTATACTTTCTAAAATAAAATATGAGATTACTTTTTTTGTTTCCAGTACATTGATACCTATCAGCCCTGTTAAGGAATTGTTGCCAAATCCAGATTAAACTCTTAGCAACTCCCTTCAGTTAATGTAAAATCAAAATGAACCACTGCTTCCACAGCTACACGCAATACTCACTGTTCAGAGTTGCATCACATAAAAAGATTTAAGTAAATGCTAGTGAACATAACTTTGAAATTTCCTTTATTGGCTTCTTTAGGTGCGTGCCTGAGATTTAAAGAGACAAAAAAAGTCTTACTTCTAGTCATGAATTATTAGAGCTATTTAATCCAAACAAACAACACAGTGACACNTGATACCTATCAGCCCTGTTAAGGAATTGTTGCCAAATCCAGATTAAACTCTTAGCAACTCCCTTCAGTTAATGTAAAATCAAAATGAACCACTGCTTCCACAGCTACACGCAATACTCACTGTTCAGAGTTGCATCACATAAAAAGATTTAAGTAAATGCTAGTGAACATAACTTTGAAATTTCCTTTATTGGCTTCTTTAGGTGCGTGCCTGAGATTTAAAGAGACAAAAAAAGTCTTACTTCTAGTCATGAATTATTAGAGCTATTTACTCCAAACAAACAACACAGTGACACGCAAGCTTCTGCTAACCCACGTTGCACTGATTTTATGTTAAAATAAAGCCACCAAATTAACAGACTTCAAACTGCAATAACCTGGATTTTCAGTTCAGCTTTTCTCTGTTTACAGCAACACTGACTTTGTAGTCAAGTAACTTCTAAGGTAAAAGAGGAGTTACATTTTTGGTGTGTAGCCCAACACCTGTAATCAAACAAGCATCAGGACAAAGATTCATGATGTGAAACAGCTGAGGTTAAAAGTTACTTCAACTGTTTACCCCCCCAGCATAGCTAATACAAGTAAAGCTTCCAATACAGAAGGGATATTCTTCAAACGTAAACAGGAAGGAAACCCCACATGTATTCTTACCTAGAAGAAAAAAAATAAATACTAAACCAGAAGAACAACTCAGTATTGATGTAGAGGGCGGGATGAACTAAATAAAATAATTATATTCCCCAGTGTACAGCACAAATAGAAAGAACAGTGTTGTGACACCATTTCCAAGTTTGCAACAGCTCGTAACAAAGGGTGACCAGAGTTCTGCCTGTTGTAGGTGAAGTTTCTTCTACTCACAATAGGTACAGAGCTAGATCTGACCTACAGGTAAAACTGAACAGCTGTTTCTGAACACATTTATGACTTGAATATTGTATTAATACATTGCCAAAAAAATCATTAAAGATTTTTCATGGTAGATGGTATTAACAAGATTTCTTCTATAAAAGTAATAGTTTTCAGGTATACTGACTACAAACATATTAATATAAATTCATTAAAAGGCTTCAGTAATTTAACAGTAGATTTAGCGTGAATGGCGACATGTTTTAACAAAGTGCCTAACTAGCAAGGAGATGAACATTTCACTAGCAGGGAAGTCAAAGCTCTGAATAATTGCAAAAAGATAAGCTTAAGACTGAAGTTTTTCAAACTTTCATACTTTTCAGTATGGAAATCCATACTCAGAGCTGCCCACATCCCCTTAGTATCTAGATCTCGATTTTTTTCAGTTAAGCCTTAAATTATACAGTTAAGACATTTTTCTCCATCACAGGAGACCCATCTCATTTTTTAAGAAGACCAAAATGTGCTCTCTGAATGTGTACGCATACAAAAACTTCAGCTTCAAGCTCTATTTGCTTCATATAATCCAAAAGTTATGATGAATAAGCCTCACAGAGAGGTAGAAAAAATCCTGAAACAGGGAAAATCCATGTTCAGTGCCAGGTTCCTGAGAACATTGCATTTAAAACATTGTAGGAGATCAGTCAGCAGAGCTTGGTGCGGAGAAACATATTTTTCCTTTCTACGTCTCCTACTGAGAGAGAGGCAGGGTGCAGGGGATTAAAAAAAAACAAAACACAACACTCCCCAATTCTTGTCTTTTGTCTGTACAGATTCACAACTCCTTTAGTCTGCAACTCCTCCTACTCCACATTTACACCAAGATTTTTTCTTTTTCTCTCTAGTGCTTGAGACCTACTAAAGAAGACATTTTCAGTACAAAAGGAAAGGGTGTCTTTGTTTTCATTACTAGTGTCCTAGGAGCAGCACCACCCCCAGCAGGAATTAATTGCCGGTCAGTGCTAACTGTCATTTGTCCTCAAGGGATCATCTTATCTACTGCGTGATCAGTGTAAAAATAAAACCTTCAGCTAATTTTGTTTCTTAACAATCTTCCCTTCAGCTTCCCTTTTAACCTTGCATGTGTGTGTTCACGTGTGGGGTGGCAGGGGGAGTGGGACATGGCAAAGACAAGAAGGTGCCTAAACTGAACTGGATATAAGTAGGTTTGCACGGTGGTATGAAACAGCATCTGCAACAGCTGGCAATTTCACAATGTTTAAAAGTCCTTGTTCCAGATTCGAAGGCACTACAAGTTACCCAGTAAGACAAGTAAGCATTTACCAGTATAAAAGTTCAACATTTCAGGTTTCTGGTAACAAGGTAGTAAACTTTAAATTATGATTAAAAATTTAAATTAAGTCCAAGAACCCTTTAGTGTAAATTTCACATGAAGAAAATGAGTAATTTTATGATGTCCTAATAGTCAATACACTTGTTCATAAGTAACTGCTAGATCATTTACTTACTCAAATTCTTAAGACACAGAAATAAAAATGAGGAAGTAGTTCAGTTTAATTAAATAGTTTAACACTAAACTAACTACCTACATACATTTTACATGCTAATTTTGATAGCTGAATACTTTCAAAAGTTTTTTCTTTTCCCCCTCCCCCAACTGATAACCCTTATGTAATTAAATTAAAAAAAAAACACAACAAAACCACTTCTGCAAAATCTAGGGAGAACAGGAGTTTATTGAGTTCTACCTGTCTGAAAAGTGCTGGTGAAGAGTTGCCATTTCATGCTTTGTCTACATAGATAAGTCGAAAGAGGAATTGTTGCAAAACTCAGTTCATTTGAAAACTCGAGTGATTCTCCAGAACTTCTTACTATTCCTAAGTGAACACAAAAGTGAATTTTTTTTTTTACATTAAGCTAGTCCTTTTAATTTTCAGATGCAACATCTACACTTTAAGTTCCCTCAGGACTATTAAAATACTTTCAGGCAGTATTAATATACAGAGAAGCAATTAGCTGTATCCTCAAGAACTCAGGTATCCCAGCTCTAAAAGTGCAAGATTTAAAACATTTGTAATGGAATATCTTGAAAGAACATTCTTACCCAGTATTAATGCATGCTATTATTACAAAAGTACCCATTGCATATTGTAGAACAACAATTTTTCTTTTGTAGACAACAAAAAAGCATGCTGAATGGTATCGGATGAGCATAAATCTATTTGTAATGAGGTTCAAGACACTGTTCAAGTCCCATTAAGAGCAGCTTCCCCCAACTGTGCACCAGTGTAAGCTTGCACGGGTGTTAAATTGTAAGTTTTGCACTAATGTGGCTTAGACTGGCCTCAAACATTTTCAAAGCAGGACATTAAGAATGGATCTTGAATTTTAGTAATCATTCATTTAGTTTGTTTAAATAAAATACTAAAAACCACTACAGGAATTAGGCATAAAAGCATGTTCAGTAACAAATTTAGGCCTAACTAGCAGAACACACAGGTATTTAGAAGAACGGTGATTTGTTGTGATCTTTAATATTGAGAAGACATCAGAATGTGGACCATGTGCTCAAAAAAAACCCAAGACCAAAACAAACAAACAAAAACCCTGGGAAAGAGTAATATAAATCCCAGGTCAGCACAACTGCTAAAGTTATACCCCAACATAATGGGTCAATTTGGTTTAATGTGAGGAGCAGTCACAAATAAACCAGTCTATTTGTAGTCACTTTAGCAACCAGATTAATAAAAATATTTAAGTTGAACTGCAAGTAATCCACTCCAAGTCAATAGGATATTTCTCTAAAGTAGCTGATGACACCAATTTTCTAAATGGATGATGAGAAAATACACAGAAAATCCACAATGAAAGAGCAGATGAAGATGCAAAGCATGTTAAAATGATGCAACGGAACAAAATATATAAATTAAACAGGAATGTTTAATCAACACAATCCTTTTCTTTTTTTTTTTTAAACAGAGGCTCTTCAGGAAATTTTTTAAGTGGAAAATGAAAAGCCTATTTCCACAACAGTGAGGCCGTTTCTTTCCAGCAACTCTGTTGTACAATTGTTACCAAGACCCTAAACAATTTAAAATTGTTGTATATCGATATTTCTGAACTAAAAAGTTTTAAAATACTGTATTTTATTTGTGCTCCACATATCGCAAGCAACTAACAACACAAAGAAAGATTCAATTCCTCAACTAGAATACCAAACTCTATACCAAGTATTACATGTACACAATACTTGCACAGTGACAAGCACAAGAAAGTACTAGTTGAGCACGCACTTTCAGAAACCCATACCGACTCTTAAAATCCATTTCAATTCTCCCACACCACCCAGTCTACAGTTTAAGGCATCTCCACACAGCCATTCATCCACCCACCCACTCCCATACACACAATTTACGTTGGAGGTGTTTACTTGTACAAAAAAAATCACTATGTCAGTCTGGTACCATTTATTATTTATCCCTATAACTGTGTCAGCGTTGAGATATGACAGTTAAACCAGTGTTAAATCAATACAATATTTACATAGCACAGCACATTAAGCTTGAAACACTCACTTGGGGGATAAAACCACATTTTAGAACAGGACAAAGGTCACCATTATTATGTGTTTGAAAACAGCTATTTACAGGTCCCTATGACATAACTATAATCTGTACACTGTTCCAATGGGGCAGGCAGAAGCAGGACAGGCATTTATTTTGAGGGACTTTAAACATACAATTCGGAAGCATATTATTATGCTACCCTGAACGCCATAAACCACCTTAACATTCTCCAAGGTGGCCTCATATGCTAGAATGGCATGTCCAGCTGATACAAAACAGACAACACAATGTTTACTTTGTGGAGAATTTTTTACTCCTGCTATTCAGTCATCTGAACTTTGAAGGCAATTCGTCCCAGAAACTTGTCACGATCGTCTTCATTTTTTAAATTAGGTGAGCCCAGGATCTTACACTCAATTGCTATTTCTTCTTTGGTACTGTTGGAGTTAATTGCTAGTTGAACGGCCACTAGAGGCTGTAAATAGTGAGCCTAGTAAACAGAAAGATGGGGAAAATATTTGAGATACCAGAGTAAGCATTTAAATTAACATTTAATCCACCAGAACAGTTAAGAAAAAAGCTAATTAAGAACCCAACCTTTCAAAGCCCAATCTCGCTCAGGTAAGACTTTTTTTCCAAGTTAGATAGTCAGGTATACATTCTTTATACTATTTCTTAACTAATACATTCAACATAATATAAGTCACATTAAAACAGTATCTTCAAGAGGCAAATGACTTCACCCCTTTCTATTACACATCAGGTCCAGTTTTTCTAGAAACCTCTACTTGAAACAGCCTCTGAAATTATATTCTTCCCTCCTATCCATTCCATTGTCTCTTCTGTTTGCTTTGGGTTTTTTTAATCTGCTACAGAACATAACTTTTCTAGCACAGCTTTAAGTCTTTTTTTGCCAAAAGCACAATTCAACAAATACTAGAAAACTAGCTTCCCTTCCACCCTATCCCATCTACTTGTGCAGCAACAGTCCACTCTAGAATGTGTTATCTGTTTGATAGTTTTACACAGAAACCTTTCCTTGAACATTCTGACAGTATCCTGGTCAGTCATATTTGGTGGAACAATTACAATTCTTGACTCTCTTCCCTATAATAAAAATTAAAATTTAAAAATGAAAACAGATTTTTTTTTGTCAACTCAATACTATTTCTTAAGTCCAATTCAATTAGGACAGCTTGAATTCTCTTGTGAAGTGCCTATGAATTAAATAAGAGCTTATTTATTATACACTGTTAACGCAGCATTTAATCCAGTATTAATAAAGTATTTATAGAATTTATTTATAGTTTTTAGGTCAACACTGCTGACTGCTGATTAAGCAAAACTATTTAATGACTTGGTTAAAAAAATCATGTAAGCCAGTGGACTAAATAAGACACTCCAGTATTATGTAAGCATAGGCCTTAAATTTTAATTTAACAAAATTTGGGGTTAGATTTTATTTTTTCTCATTAAGATACTCCTTAATACATTTGTTATTACTAGGCTATCTTGTCTACCAAAGAAAGCACTACAGATATCTAAAGTCTCATTTACAAAGAACGACAGCATGGCAGCTGATGTGCTCAAATCTTTAATGTGAAGTACTAGTAAGAAGTAGATTGAAATAAAACTACTTTCTTTGGATGGTGATTTTACTAGATCAAAAATTTTCCTGTGCTCCTATAAACTTCAAACAGGGACAGGTAAATGCAGCTAGACAAGGCACCATCATATTTCTCTGGTTGTAAGGGTGACACCACATTTGAGGTACTAACCAAGTTTTCTAAAAATCAGAAATAAAATTCCTGTGTTTCCTCAGAGAAGTCTCCTCATGGCCAAGATTCTTCAAATAGGTACACAAATTTCCATGATGTTTTGAACATAGATGACACCAGAACGGACTTTTACCAAATAGAAAATCTGAGGAGATGGGGGATGAGAATCAACATCCCCATTAAGCACCACAGACCATCTGAAAAAGGTAACATTCCCTAAAGTCAGGGAGTTGGGTTCATTGTGCTGAGCAGCAAAAGGCAAATAACCATTTGGGACCAGGAAACTATAGATATTAGTACTTTTATGGTTCCTACCTTAGTACAAGAGCAGCAAGATTAGTTGAATCCTCCTAACTCTTTTACAGAATAAAGTAGTTCAACAATTCCAGACTGATACAGTATAAAAATTCTGTTGTATAGGCAAGAAATCAGTCCAGTCTCGTAAGACCTCAACTTCTCACAACTCTTCTTACTGCCTCTTCTTTTTCACAATATACTGTTATGAGACTTGAGCCTCACATAAGCAAGAATCCTTCAAACCATAGGCACATGGCAAAGAGAATATGAAAGGACATGGAACAAAAAACTAAATAAAATAAAATAAAAAAAAAATTTAAATTTAAAGCTTTTTCTTAATTACCTAAATCAAGCAAGGAATAGCATTGAGTTTTGCCTGACTTCATTACCCTCCTTTCATAATCTTTCATTTTCCATCAGTATAGCAGCAAGACAGGAATTTTGTCAGGAAAGTTCTTCATCCCATTTTTGGTACAAACTACCCCCTGACATCTCAAGGTCTACTGATGCTGTATTTCACATTTCTTAGGCAAGCAATGCTCTCTTTCCCTAGCCTTTCATTCCAAGAAGGGGATAGTGTATGTACTGACTCTGCCTGTTGGAAGTGCAGCTTGACAATCTTTCTCTTATCTTGTATGTCTAAGAAAATGGATGGTTTACCAATTCAAAAAGCCTGGCAACAAAATGGAAAACATGGAACTACGCGTAAGTAACATGTAAAAAAGTGCTGAAGAAAAACAAACTCCTTCCTCATTAGTAAAAGTCATGTGAGGATAAAAAAAGGTTATGTGAACTGCTGCCAGTAAGAATAGAGTACACTGGAAACATAACTGATAAAGGAATAATTTAGTACAAAAATCACTTTGGGGTAGTTACAATCAATCACTGTGGTGTACTATGGATCTAACAGATTCATGTTTAAATAGATGTTATGGATTTTCTGTATGTAGTTACCACAAGTTGACACAAGAAAAGAAAAATATAACTAAATTCAAGTTTTAAAAGAAATTGGAGTTTTAATTCTACGTATTCTGTGTCCATAAAGTAGTGAGCTTTGGGGTTTTTTTAAAACTTAATTGTTCTTCAATTAGATAAATAAAATTTATGTCAGGATACAATAAGGATAGATGGAGCAAAGAAAAACAAAGATAAGAAAGTGTTTTAAAAAATAATAAATAAATAATAAAAATAATAAATAATAAAAATAATAAATAATAAAATACCTTGAAGTGCTGCTTCATAAAACAAAGTAAATAGAAAACATGACTGCAGAGTCACGGAGAAATATAATCAACAATACCATAATGAATTACAATCTTAATATCCTGTACCTAAAATCCAAGGATTGACTATTAGAAGCAATATTGTAGTCCAAAGAACCAGTTTACTTTTCCTGCTTTTTCCTGCATTCAAAAAGATTCCAAAAAGTATCAGTGACCAAAAAGCAGCAGATGCCCTTAATACTGCTAGTATACAGCCTCGTCACTAGGACGATGCCCAGTTTATGCTAAAGCATATCTCTAATCTCATCAAGCCCTGCGAAATTTCTGCATATGTAATATTCATCATGAGTACCTCATTACAAAGCTCAAACTTCAGAATCAGTATGATATTGGTAATTGTAAATGTAAACAGAAATAAAACATTTACGAAATTATGACCATCATTAAGGCATACTTACATGCAAGCTTTTCCCATAGTATGGAAAGTACATTAAGTCAATCAAGCCGTCAGGAGGAAAATAATTTATCTCAACCATGCCTTCTTCCTGTGATTGGAGATAGCAACAAAATTAAAAGTTAACATCTGCTTGCATAAAAATTAATACAAGATTAGAATTATAACCCAATGATGAAGTACAAGATCCCTTAAAAAGGCAACTGAGTTACAAACTCTGAGAATAACTTCAAAAATAGATTTATTTTTGGCAAACAGTTCCATGCTGCACACATTTGCTACAGTAAGGATTATTAACAGTAGTATTTAAATTAGTAATCAAGTCAAGACAGCTTGCTTTGTTTCCCTTACAAGTGAAAGAAAAGTGAAGAGGAAGGTGAAGGGGACGAGGACACTCACTGCAATGAATAATTTAACAACAATCACAAAAACCCCATATATAAGACAAAATCCCAAGTATCCGCAAGTAAGCCTGTATATTTTGGTGAAGCAACGGCACATCCGTATTTAAGTTAAAATTAAAGACTAATTTCTGTTTGAAGCCAGATTCTTAAGATTCTCAAATCTGGAACAATACAACCCTTCACGAAGAACTATAGCCCCCTCCCTGCAATGGTGTACTATTCCTAACATTTTTTCAGCTAGTGTTGGAATACAGGCTACCTAAAAGGAAACCGACGTTTAAAATGCAGTTTCTGTGTGTCATCACCATCTTAGAAGAACAATGTACATATGCATGCCTTATTACTAGACTTCCCCATATAATCCCAAATCTTGTAATAAGCAGCTACCTATAAAGTTGCTGCCTGATTTCTGACTAAGGAGTCACTCAATTGGTAAGACATACAAAATATGTATGCATGATGGAGCTGTCCCAGACAGGGACTATCAGTATAGCGATACACAAACAGATGTCCCTATATGCTATATTCCTCAGGATTGTGTATCCTGGCAGGATGTCAAACTACCGCAATTTCAAACCACTAGGAAATACCCATATCTAATGTGACTTTCTACAATAACCAGGATAAAGGGAAGTGCCACTAAAACAACCCCCTCAAAATGCTAAATGTATCTTCAGAACATGACTGCTTGTTCAGTGTAATTCACAAGTTCAAAGTGCATTAGTAACTTTCATTGGTTTTTCTATACTACCATATACAACAGCTGCAATTTTAAAAAGATACACTACAAAGTTCAGAAGACAACTGCAGTAATAGAACTAAGCAAAAGAGCAACACAAAGATAGAAAAAAAGTAAAGAATAAACCACAGCTGAAAAATGCTTTCTTGCCTCCTCAGAAGAATGCACAATACGTTGTTTAGGATATAGCCACATTCTTCTTCCTTTGCAGTCTAAATCATTGTGATTCTTCAATATATGTTTATTAAGTATTTTGGACCTTAAGCTAGCAAATTTAATTAGTAAGTAGAAATGTGTTGCTTTTCACCATTATTCTTTATTTTATTTAAAGCTCATGCAGCTCAAAATACTCATTTTTCACATACATTTACGAAATAATGGTTAAAAATGAGAATACAGAATAAGATAAGAAAGATAAATAGAAGTAGAGCTTTCTGGAGCAGCTAAACACAAGGCATGCATGCATTCACAAATATGTATGTATTAGTATATCAATGCAATAGCGGAGAGATTCTGGATCAGGCAACTACCTGGCTCATGCACCTGCTATGAGGTTTGGGGTTTTCTTTAATTGTTAATTAACCCTAACCTATCTTTACACTTTAAAAAAAAAAAAAAACCAACACCTAAGCAAGCTGCATTTGCTGAAGAGTTTCAAGAATCAGTTCACCAGTGAGTGTCATTTTTTCTGCTTACCATTTACAATTTCCACAAAGAGTTGCAGGCATTCAGCAAATCTAAAAAACAGACCAGACTGGACAGACAGACTTCCACCTCACTGGGTCTTTATTAAGACTGTGTCTTAGAAAAAATAATTTTGCGGATGTTAAAATAATGTACAAAGACCCAAGGAAAGAATTTGGCCAAGACTGGTCTGTAATCATTTGAGAAGAAGAAATTGTATCATTGTGCAAGATAAAGAGCAGGAGAAACTGTAAAACATCTAAGATTTCTGTCACAAAAAGCAAGGTAACTCAGATGTTGAGTTTGTTGAGAATAGCAAGGCACATAGCGTCATTCATACAGCCATTCCTCATTCTTGTAAACTAGAAAGTGTTACCAAATACAAAGTCAGATGATCACTAAACAGCAGAAATATATGTATTTTGAAATTAAGACTGTTTTTCTTTTCTGTAGTTAAAAAAAAAAATCATGCATCAAATTTATCAGTTTTCAATAAAGGCAGTTTTAACTTTAAAGAATACTGCTGCGAGATGTTCCAGTACACATGAAATCGCACACCTCCAGCCCAAAAGTAAAGACCTAAAATGCTGATCTTCAAACTTCTTGGAAACACAATCCTTTTTGGGCTTGTTTCTCTTTGTGGAGATGCTCAAGACTACAGTTCCTTCAGGCTGCAGGAGGAAGAATCAGCCGTAATTAATGTCTGACACTGCAAACACTCACTTCCCTGATCTACAGAAATTACAGTGATGACAGCTACCACTATGTGGGGGAAAAGGAGGAGCACCCTCAACTATCAAGTGTGCTGACTTCAAAATCACAGATCTATCTAAAATTTTTCTATTTTAAAAAAATCCCACAGGAAAAGTGCAGGGAGAAGAAAGAATTGCCACACAGAAGAATGCTTGAAGAACATGAATTTCAAAGTGAAAAACTTAAATGACGTTTCAGGTGGCAAAGACTGGAAGATGCCCAAACAGAAGCTATTAACCTTATTTTGTAGTTGAGATACTTGTCCTCTTAATTCAAAAAAAAATTTTTTTTTTCCATTTAAAAGTCAGATTTTGTGAAGTCCAGGCAGACACTTCTCCAAATTGCCCTCAATATATGTAAACTAACTATAAGGAACAAGAAATATTTGAAAACATAGATAAGGAGGAAGAAAAATTGTAACAGCAAATCTACAGGGAAAAAAAAAAGCTAACATGTTCGTAGGATTTCTGCTCTGTTCAGTTAAGTCAACTTTAAA
>VZSC01019786.1:612433-624784 GCA_013398225.1 Steatornis caripensis | reverse complement strand
AAAAAAAAAGCTAACATGTTTGTAGGATTTCTGCTCTGTTCAGTTAAGTCAACTTTAAAGCAAAATCCATCTTCGTAACTCAGACAAAGAATTCTGATGTAAAATTTAAAATTACTACTAAGTTGCATTTGTGGTATGAACTTAACAAATATGCTCATACATTCTGTGAAGCTAAAACCAGAGTGGTGGTTATTTTCAGAAATGCGTGTCACCTGGATTAAATTTTGCAGTACACCCTGAATTCTTTTAATCTGCATTTGCTGACAGTAACAGAGAAGGAAAAAACACCAAAATCCCAAAACACTGCAACTGAACACATCAGTTATTTAAAGACTAGGTAAACACCCAGAATAAGAGAAGCAACAGAGAAGTACAAATGACCACTACACTTCAACTTCTGTGATGAACCAATGTTTAGGGAAAATTAAAATACAGTGGCAGATGCAATGCAATTATAAATTAATCTGCAAAATGCACAAAAGCCTACTGGCTGTCCTTCGCTTTTCCAGTGTGCACAGAATAGGGTCACAATTCACATCCTTGCATCAACAAGATACAGAAGAGCCAGAAGATATTATTTCCAGGTAAGCATTCACCTTACCCCCTACAGAAGAGGAAGAGACTGTTGGACAGCACTCATATCCTAAAGAGTCAAAGAAATAAAAATGGAATTGGAAATAAGGCCTCACAAGTGTCATAACAGAAAGCAGTTCTGTAAAAATGGAGCACAGACAAAAGGAGAAAATGAAAGTTGTTGATGCTGCTTTGTTAGAGAAGAATGAATTCTAACCAATATTTAAGCTTTCCTAAGCAGGTAAATTATGATAAGCCAGGGCAAGAATAGGCTAATTTAAGGTAAAACAGATGCATTCAAAGTGGCAATCCTGACAAATATTTTACCTGGAAGTCACTGAAGAACTCATAAGATTAATAATCTTAAAACTTAAAAACACCACACTTGTGTAAATCAGAGAAATTCTAACTGGATATGGTAAAAAGCAGTACCTTGGACTTAAAAGAAAGAGGATGCAAGAAAATACAGACCATAACATACAATACAATTTAAGTATCTCAAACAGTAAAAAAATAGAAAAAAACGCTACCATGATCAACCAAGTTGTTCTATTTTCCTAGTGAAACCAGCTAAGAGGATAAGAAAAAGCAACACCTGTTATTTGCTTAGTATAGCTTTTACCACTGTCTCATAGAGCAGTCATATAAGAAAGCTGAAGAAATAGATCATCATAAAATAGGGTTACCATCAATATTTTATAAATCACTTGAACGTTAGTTCTCAACACCTCACAAGACATCTCAGGTGGAAATGAAGATGACTGTCCTGGATGCTATTCAGTGTTTTCGATAAGGACTCATGAGATGTAAGAGAAAATTCATTCATTGATGGCACCAAGCCATAAGTAGTTCAAAACACTTCAGAAAACTCGCTCCCATTAAAATGATCATGAAAAATGACGGGGGAGGGGGGGAAGGGGGAGAGGGGGCAGGCGTGGGGCAAAACCAGCAACATGAAATTCAAAGCTCTGAACTTCAAGAAATCACAAATACAAATACAGACTGGGAAATAACCAAAATATCTAAGTAGTAAAACAATTAAAATAAAGACTCAATGTCCAAACAGCAAATTCCCCCCTCGAAAGACATTTTTACTTCCAATGTAATGACAGAGGGAAAAAATTCATCATTAATTCTGTCATTAACAATACCTCAGCGAGAGGCAAACTTCTGTCCAGACTGGGATACCACATTACAAAAAATGAGAAAACTAGAGAAGTCAAAGAAGAAAGAGTACTAGTAAAAGTAGAAGGAACTTGATTGCTTTATTCTAAAGAAACAAACAATTCCTCCAACAGAACAACGTTTTTTAAGCACAGACAAGGAAATCAGTCTCAAAGAAGAGAAGGAATCACCTTTACTTGCAACAGACTGTCATGGGTCTCTACTCCACTAAAATCAAGTATTAAAATGTATGCCTACCACAGGTAACTAGGATGAACACAGGAACTCTTACGGTATTTGTCTCATTAATTACTGAAATTTCCCAGCCTAGATTTTTATCAGTCACCTCAAGCTGAAAGTCATGATTCTGCCTCTTGCTTAAGCTACTGATTTACCAAGGCTTTCACTGTTCCCCAAGCAGCCTAGGAAAATATGCAGAATTCAAAGTAAACAGTTGCCATAAAACATTACGTGTAAATCCATTGGTACACAACAAATATGCACAGATTAGAAGTTATAATAAGTAGATTATACTTGATTTGAAGGCAACTTTTTCTTGCACAGTAACATTAGTTTCCACACTGTGTCTTACCCATCATTTATAAAATTGTCTAAGGTGCACTTGCAGCATGGAGAAAAAATAAAAATATAGGTTATGAAATGGGAAAACAAAACACAACTCACAATAAATAAATAAACATGACCACAAATTACATGTATGCATTTTCCTTGACTCTAAAGCAAGTCAGGTAGCTCAAATACATCTAAAGATGAAAGAACAACAACAAAAAAGTATTTTTATAAGTACACTGAAGAAATTAAATACACTAAAACTAAACTAGAAATACAGTAGATGAAAAAAAGAAAAGAAGTCCAAAGTCTAACAAGAAAGGAAGAGAGTGAAATAAATGTTCTGACACAGTATATTACTTCACTTTTCATCCCAATCACAAGGAAAATTAACTACACACTTATTTCTTACATTCTGTACTGACCTTAGATGTACAGTGTATACGTGGTTCTCCTTCAGGCTTTAATCCAATTATCTAAAGGAGAGAAAGTTAAAATATTTATAGACTTTCTTCCCCTTTCCAGTTTTACAGACTGAATTTGTACTTTTCATCCACTTAATATGACAGTTCATACAGAGAGCAAATCTATCTAGCGTAATTTTTATATGAAGCATAATTTTAGACTAGGACTAAGATTTAAAGCATTGTTAAGTTAAAGCTCAAATAGTTACAGTGGCCACAGAAAGGACTATTTCCTTATTTTACATTCAGCATGTAACATTAACGCCTCAAGGCAGCTAGAGCAGGTCAAGTAATGTATAGCATCACTGAAAAGACAAATACTTAATTCACTCAGAAAAGTTTTCATCACCTTACACAGTTTAGGAGTTACAGAATGAGTGACATTCTAATTACATTTCTAGAATGCAGACACGAAGTAAAACACACCTTCCTTGCACAGCAGTTTATTAGAGTCTGTTACGTAGAACAGTAAGCAAAACCAAAAAAGCACTGTACTCCTTAAAACAGGGTTTTCAGATATTTTGATGGAAGTAATCAAAGCCAGTACTTGTAAATATTAGAATGCTCAAAAAGCTCACTTCGTTTTACTCTCTGAAACACATGAATTGCTAGGCATTTCAGTAAATTACACTATTCCAGAAATGCAGATGTCTTGAGAAACAAACTGAACACTTATTTCAGTCCTTTTCTACAGCAGTTTTTCATACAGTGATAGTTGGGAGCACTTATACTAACAATTAAAAAATAAGTAGGCACTTACTCTGTTCATTTTCACAAGCACGCAGGGAGTTCCTTTAGAATAGCCAAAGGTCTTATCTTCCTTTCCAGAGCATAGTCCAAGCTCAGAGAGGTTAAATCGGCATGCCTTTTTAACAGCAACATCATTCTGATCAAAAATCCTTCGTGCCGTACAGTTTATGTTTTGGGATTGCTTTGAATCATCATATGCTATGAAACACAAACAGCTTGTAAATCAATGGTATAAAGCACACAAGTAGCCAAAAACTGCAGAAGCCTATATAAACATCTAATTTATAGTTGTTCCTTGCCTAGTTTTCTCAAAGGACTATTTTCAGAGCACGATATCTTTCATATCCGTTTTAGCAACCACTTACTTTTTCAAATCCTATCAAGAAGTGGCACTGTACTTGAATGAAACAATAAAAAGCATTACAAAAGAAATAATGCTGTCCTGCTTTTTGAATTGTATCACAACTTCATTAATTTCTGCACATAAACTAATTCTGTATTCCAAACCAATAATGTATTAAAATACAAACAAGTTTCTACCTGGAAACTAAACCAATTTTCCCTTTGCACATGTTTCTCTTATAAACACAGAGGGAAAACTCAAGTATTTCAATGACTAATATTAAACTCACCCTACATTTACATCAGGCAGCGTAACTGATGTTATACTAACATTCAAAGTTGTTTCTCACTTTCTTGTGTTTCACAAATACACAGATTACATTGTCACAAACACTCACCTATTCACATTTAAGACGTTTTGTGGTTTTGTTCCCCACCCTTACACCCCACCCCCACCTAAGCAAAAGCAAAGTAAAATGGAAAAGGGGTAATAAAGTTCATCCTCAATGCTAGAGTCCAAAACTCTGAACTGCAGGAGGGAGGTAACCATGAAATGTGGTATTCCTCCCAGGAACCCTTGGCAGAGCTCTGACAGAAAAGCCTACTCATAGAAGCTTTCAGTAGGCACCAAAACGATGAATACAGATAGATTCAAGTGTAGCTTGTGTAGCTAACAAAGCAACTCACACACACAGGTGAGATTTTACAGCACCTCCTCAATTCTGACTTACAACTTTTGCAGGGGTTAAACTTACTAATATTTTAATTTTTTTTTCTGTATTTCTAAATCAAGTGTACATATAGGCACATATATAAAATAACTTATGACTTAAACCAGTGATTTTGCCGTCCTTCAGTCTTGTCCTGTGTTACCTTTTCTCCATGATCTAAATTCAGTATTTTAATATGTCTGCCTGTAAATACTGTGTATCAGGGTGAAAAAGAATAAACTGACATTAATTTAATCTTTGCATGCCTCATTTTTTAAACAGGCAAACACTCAAGTTCTTAAGACTAAAAGATTCTCATTCAGTTACCAAGCCACTTAGATGATCAGTTGAAGTCTTGATAAACTTTGCCTCCAAATACACAACCTATGTAATTTTACACCGAATTCTTTTGGCATATGTAATTCCTACATCTTGCAGTATTTAACAACTATGTCACCAAAACACTGGACTAGGACCCAAAACTCTCCATTATGTACTCCACTATTCCTCCCTGTTCATACCTTTTCCTGTAAAGTATGTACTTTAATAACACACATGTCTAGAGTAAGCCTGAACTTGCATCAGTTTTCATCAGCAATTGGTAACTACAAGCAAAAAAGTAAACTAATATACTCAGCATTAAGACTCCTGAATTAGTTGTGCAGTTGTAAGTAACTTACTTACATTCAAGAAATTTTCTAAGTGTAGAAACATATTCTGCATATGACTGGGCGTCACTCTTGTTAAAGTAAAATTCCAATGCAGTGTCTGGCTTTGGTGAAATCATAAGTCCTTAAAAAGAAAAAGTGCAAGTAAACAACTAAACAACTTTTTTTCCCTCCACCATTCTAAACTACTCAAAAATCATATCCATAAATTGGAAAATACCTATCTGTAAAGAAACATGAATGTTACCCCTATATTCCACAGTACTGGAAGGTAGTTTGTCTTTGAAGTTAGCTATCAAAATCGACATTATATGAATTAATACTTAAATTCAATCGAATGTATAACTGCAATTCACAAACCAAACCCAACTGATTAGGAATGGCAAAATCAGCAACTTAATCACTTGCAATCAAAGAATTTTACTGATTCACTACCCATATTCAGCAAATTAAACTTAGAAAAAAATTGAAAAAATACCCAACACCACACCCAGAAAAGCTCCAGTTAAAGCTATGCTTCAATGCTTTAGGCAATATAGAGTAAAGCCATGAGTGTATTAATGTCATAGAAACCCACAAGAAACAAAGTATTTTTAAGAACAATGCATAAAAATGGCTGGAAGGATTTCCCAATCAAAACAGACAAGCCAAGTTAGTTGTTAGTCCTTTCCTCCTTCTCAAACAGAAAGTTTAGATGTCATCTGTTTCATGGAGAATACAAGAAACCTCATTAAACCACTGCACGCATGTCAAATGAAAGGGGTACGCCTTAGTCAGGCTGTGGTAACTACGAACACTCTGGAGCTGCCTCCCAGGAGGTCCCCCGTCTGCTGCAGTGGGGGCCAACGGCTGGCTTCATTCAGCTGCTGGCTGAGGGGACTGGAACAGGAGCAATCTACAGCCCAGGAGCCAGGACCGGCAGAAGAAACAAGGACACAGATTACTGAATGGTGAAGTCCAGCTTTGTGTTGAAGGATGAAAAAGACAGACGCTGACATGGAGTCTGGGCCCTTGAGAGAGGTGAACTGTCCTTCTTCCCAGGATATGGGTAAAGAAAGGTATAGAGTTAAATCTTAGGGATTTTTTTTGTAGCAAGTGAAAGCAAAAGGCACACTCTCTGCCAATACATACAGCCTTGAACCATCAGGAGTTGTCACTAACACGGATACCTAATGCTACTTATCACAGCTTTAGCAGCAGAAGAAATAGCTCTACACCACCAGATATTGCAGAAGAGATTCAATCTGTTCAAAAAAGGTGTACGACTGATTGCTTTATTCACACTACCGTAATTCTTACTTAATATAAATAATTAGAACAGATAAAAACCCTGCAGTTGTGATTACCAGATGAGTGTCCATGCATCTGTCTCTTCAAGTACAGCTGAGACCTGACATTGAAGTTCCACAAAAGAAAAACAAAAGAAAAAAAACCCTCAACCTATTTTTTCTGGTTTTTATTAGATTAGTTTTCTTCCAAGTTAGAATATTAAAATGGTTTGATCAATGACAAATTTGGCATAAGGGAAGAAGTGCAATTACGCAGCAACTAATTCTATCAGTTTAGGATGCCATGTAGTTTCCTATCCTCTGGCAAAAGAAATTAAAACTAGATTCTCAAATGAATAAAATTTAAGGCAGGAAACAAAATTCATCTCCCAAAATTAAAAAATAAAAATAAAATCAGGCCTTCTTTACACAAAGTAAGTATTTAAGAAGATAAGACTACAGTGGGAAGATAAAGTCAGATAAATTGTCTTAATGTTGGATTCTTAATACATTACTGTAGCAAATCAAGCACAGTAAGCTTTTTGAAAGCATACAGAAAGTACAATCAAGCAGCCCAGGTGTATTAAGGATTTACCTATAGAAATTACCAAACTTCTCAGGCAGAAATTATTACAAATACTTTAAATTGGGAAATAATAAAGGTATATACTAGAAATTTATCATAGACAAACACATTAGATTCTAAAAAAACCCCAGATATAATTTAATGCTTTCTTACTCTACCTTTTTTCCCAATCCTACTGATTTCCAATAAATCATAAATTCTCCTTTCTGCATTAGCAGCAGTTAAATTATTCCCAGGCAAGTCACAACTAAATACCTTAACAACTGACAGTCCATATAAAACCACAAATACCATTTTTAACTGCAAACTACTTTGCACCGCTACAGTAATCTTCTGGCCTCCATGCTGAACTGGGATTCAACAAAATACAAGATAATGAGTAGAAGGATGAAAAATCACTGAAGGTGTTTTACACACTAAAGGGTTTTGGGGAAGAAGATATTGTTATTATCTATAGCTGTAAACGGAGGACGTAGATGCTGTTTTCAAACTGAATATGACAGAGTAACTAAACTAGCCATCAATGACTGAAACAATAATTTGAAGAGATTTATTGCTTATGTGGAACTTCAAAAACATCCTAAGAGGAAGGGACTGGTCCAGTTCCGGTGGATCACAGTCTGCCTAGAGACTATGGTATAAATTCTACAGAAAAAGCTATGTGAAGAAGGACTGATGCATAGACTGTGAGAGATGCAGGATTTGAGCTCTTTAAGAGGAACAGAGTTAGCAGTCTCAACATACAATCACATCTAGGATTGTAACAGAAATTACATTATCCTACAATTCCAACAAGGATTTTAAAAAAGTTTTTTAGATCATCTGGATTTGATTGATACTATTATATCCCAGTGTGCAATGCAAGTCAAATATCAATTATAAAATGAATCAACTGTGAGATTTCAAAGTATGTTTAACACAAGAGTAAAACCTTTGACCTACGCCATCCAGGTTTTGTATGTAGAATTTTTTTAATAATTTAAAGTTTTACAGCCAGGAACATGACATGTTTCACTGCAAGTGAAAAATGACAGAGTTAAAGAGAAATATTAAAACAGAAATAAGCAACTTTATTAACTCTATGTATGAGTAATTAAAGACATCGTTAATAAAAAAATTAATTCAGAAATGTTATAGGAATTCTTAATTTAAAAACTAATCGTTGCATACATACTTTTTTCAACAAACATCCCTTATGACTTATTTCAAAACAAGACAAAATTAATACCCTGACCAGAGAGAGGCACAAGAGAAAAAAAGGTCACTCAAGTCCAGTATGAATTCACAGCTACCCACAGCTCCATCCACCACCAAGGTTCTGACTACCACAAAGGAAATGGGGACAAATGGTCAATTAAGCCACCTTTTTTTTTCCCTTTTTTTTTGTTTTAAACCAAGTTGGTCTTTTTAATTATTATTATTCTTTCCAGCATTTAGCCCACTCTTAACTACAAAAAGCAGCACAAATCCTCAAGAATCCCTTATAAGAAGAGAAGGCCTGAACACTACATCAAAACAAATTCTGTTCAGAATCCAGAGACACTTATCACATTGGCCCAATTGCAACTTGCTCACACAAAGATTACTGTATCAACTTAAGTGTTGATGCAGCTGCAACATGCTGGTTAATTTTAAGAGTTTGGAGTTCAAAAGAAGGAAAAAGTACTTAAAATAAAAAAGCTGTCTAACTTTCGACAAAGTATTAATATTGCAAGCCATTTAGTTTTGTTGTGTTTTAAATATAAATTTGGTCCCTAAGCCAAGTTATTATAAAATATCTTACCAAATTTTCAGGTGTCTCAACCATTTAAGTTGCATATACAAATTAGACACTTACACATTCTCCAGAAACAGTACCTAGAAAAGACTAATCTCTTTGGTGTAAAGTATGCAAAAGCATCTTTTAAATTTTTCAATGAAAATCCTTAATTTTTTTCCAATATGGAGACACACCAAAATAGAGCCTACAATGACAGATTTTTGTGATATATTTAACCCAATCTTTAAAAAAAATTAAAAAGTAAAAAAGAAGGAAAATAAAAAATAAGGAAAAAAAGAAAAAAGACAACCACTTTATTATTCATTTTTATTTGTGCAGAGTTTTTGTCTGTCACATACAGCTCCTGGAACCAGCCAACAGTAGGACTGGATGGGCACGTACACAAAGGAAGCCGTAGTTCCAGGAAGCAAGGCACCACTTTTAGTGGCAGCTACGTGTTACGTGGACTTAGCTTTATCATAAAATGGGACCCTCTCTCCCCAGGGGATCCCACATAGCAGGTCAACAACCCCTGGAATCCACAGGCTTTCCATGTTGGTTGAAAGGTATCTGATATTACAATGAAAACTCTGGAAATGCCTTCATATCACAGTCCTTACACTTCAGCAGATCACCCCCATAGTACGGCCTTCCTGTACTTTCCTCAAAGTATCAAATACTAATCAGAGGTTCCTTCCACCTGATCCTAGAGAACTGGTTTATAGAATCTTCAAAGCAATTTGATTAAATGATAATCCCACTTCTACAACAGTATGTTGTGTGGATGTGCAGGTAAAATTGCAGTCTACATACATGACAAATTAAACTGAAAAGAACTTAGATAAAAAACCAGCAAAAGTTAGTCCATGTGCACAAAAAGTTACTGTCTGAATTTATGCTATGAACATATATAACTTGCCTCACATCAAGTTTTACCTTTGAAACCTATCAGTAATTGAATAATAATCACAGTTTCCCATAGGCAGTTCATACTTCAAACCCTCAAATGAAACTTAGCTGTTAAACCAGACAGAGGTTTATGAAAAAATAAATATACTGTTACCTGGACTAGAAATCCGGTCACGATATTTTGGTATATCACTGCTCAGTGTCTGAAGCATAACCCACATTGTGAATGTGAAGAGTGCTGCTAGGAAGCCATAAAATACCAGATAGAATAGTAAGATCAAACCTGTAAAGAAAAAGCTAAAATTACTGGGTTTGATTCAGCTAATTCCATTACCTATCTTGAAAATCAAAAAGGGAAACAAACAATACAATATTTGGTTTCGGTTGCTCCCTCCCAATCCCTTGCCACTCCAAACTGTAGTTATAAATCAGTATGCCTCTACCATACATACATATTGCACAGTGCAGAATAACACATGCAAAAAAGTTTTCTTCATGCTTTCTAGCTCTTAAAATTCACAGGGCACTTTGGCATCTCTATTTTTAAGAGAGAAGCATTAAAAAATGCTCTTTGAGCTACACAAGAAAGCTGGTCAAGACGACTAAGCAGTTCACTAGAAAAAAAATATTGTCACTTGTTTAAGGGAATTACAGTTTTGTATCTGGAAGGGAAGGGGTAGCAGGGAAGGTGAAAGAATGGAGTGAAAAGATAAAATTACTACATTGGATCCAGAACAGGTAGGAAGCAATTGGTGCTTTAATAACGTCCTTGATATTTGAGAGAACTCCACACAGAGCATTCACTCACACGTATGTCCTGTTACAAGAGACTTCTCAAGGTGAAAACGCTTTCTACTGCATGTTTCTGAAAACAAACCAAGCCTTCTATTCAGACTTATCAAAAGGCTTTGCCTAACAAATCCACCTCCTTTACCAATTTACCCCAGGGACCCGGCAACGTTCCTGGCATTCACCACACAGATGTTACAAGCTTCAACTTGACAGTTGCTTAAGAGCGCCTCAAAACCTCAGGCAACAGCCTCAAGGAAACGGCCTATTATGACGCTGTACCTCTCCATCACTTAGCTGCAACAAATCGCTATGTGTTCCCCGTTCTTTCCCTCGCCCCCCCGTTTTTCATTATGCATGCACAGACATGCACTCTGGATACACAGATCAGTTGTTTGCTGAAATGACAAGGTAACACACAGGCCAAAGTTAAAATCTGACTTTAGAGATGATAGGGACTCAGATCAGCTGCAGAGATTCTCAAAGAACTTTCTGCCCTTTTTCTCAGAAGTAGGATGCATAACCCTCATTCAAAAGCCTTTTAAAAATTGGGACAGCTCAATTATTTTAGTTACTAAATCAAGGTTTTCAAACAAGGTTTTGTATTCTTGCATTATTTGGTTTTTGACTCTTAGGGACTCATGTTGGTGTATCTCATTAAAGTAAAGAAATAACAGTATGCTGTTTGCTACATTTCCTTGGTTTTACTTTCAGAAGTTCTGAGAATATGTACTGATGATTACTGTTAGATCACCTCTTAGAATTTATGTTTACCTGGAGATAGTTTCCAAATAAAGATGAAGCATGTATACTATATGGAAAGTAGGCTTACTAAAAGACATTTACGATTCAACAGACATTGTTTTATTAAGTATATACTACTAACCTAAAAAAAGAGTCACTGTCGAAAAGAATGGGAGCTGTACAAGCACTGAGGAATTCAGATGACTGCACAGAGCACAATCTTCAAAACTTATGTCATTAAAAAACACAACCAAATCATGATGTAAACTCAATTTTTACAAAATATTCTAGCTAAAAGGCTGCTATCAGGAAGCCAAAGAGATATAATTCAGGTCAAGAAAAGCACATCAGAACCCTTACACAACATTCTACCATTGACATTCGATTACATGAAAAGAATCAAGTGCAGTATTTTTCAGTCTTCCATAGAAAAGAAAAAATCAAAAGCAAAAATGACTGTACCACAGTGATGAGTACTGTCCACTGGAAGATGACAGAAGGAAGCCTAACCCCTGGATCCTGTCCCAGAAACTATGCCTGCATTTTGCACTGAAGTGTTTTCCAGTGTACTACAGCCCCCAGTAATCTGACTACTAAACAGGCAAGTACCTGTATTACTTCTCCTGAAAGAATTCCACGTACATATATTGAAATAATGAGATGGTTCCCAAATTATCTTTACCATAACGTAAGTTCTCTGCAGCGACCAGCTGAATGTTACTGGATTTTGGTTTGGGTTTAGTGTACAATTTCACATGTTGAAAAAGTTACTTACCAATCTGCAATAACGTGAAAGTGATCAGCTATTTAAAATACATTTGGGAACTACTGAGATGAGGGAAGAAGGAAGTTTACAGGATGTGGAAAAAAGGACTAGCTACTTGGGAGGAATATAGGACTGTTGTCAGAACATGCAGGGATGCAACACGGAAGGCTAAGGCCCGACTGGAATTAAACCTGGCAAGGGAGGTTAAGGACAACAGGAAAGGCTTCTATAGGTACATTGGCAGCAAAAGGAAGATTAGGGAAAATGTGGGCCCGCTGCTGAACGAGGC
>VZSC01019786.1:553701-610615 GCA_013398225.1 Steatornis caripensis | reverse complement strand
AGTTCCACCTGAACATGAGGAGGAACTTCTTTACTGTGAGGGTGACAGAGCACTGGAACAGGCTGCCCAGAGAGGTTGTGGAGTCTCCTTCTCTGGAGATATTCAAAACCCGCCTGGATGCATTCCTGTGCAACCTGCTCTAGGCTAACCTGCTTTAGCAGGGGGTTTGGACTAGATGATCTCTAGAGGTCCCTTCCAACCCCTACCATTCTATGATTCTATGATTCTATGTAAGATACAACACAGTGATTAGAAGTTCAGTAGCAAAGTACGCTAATACAAGAACAAGCTTACTCTATAATGAACAAGACAGCTAGACATCTATTATAAACTATTTCTAAGGCTACTTAGGAGCTGAAAAGAGCATATAAAAACAAATAGTAGAAATTGTAATGAATGAAAGCCGTTACGGAAGTTGCATCTGTGGCACACCAGCAATTTGCTTTAACTGGATCCACAACAGAGAGCAACGATCTTCCGATTAATACCCAATGTATTTTGGGTATCACAAAAACAGACAAACAAACTCCCTTACAAAAGCTTTGGTCAGCTCTCACTCTGATCTCTACAAATTAATCAATTCTCGAACACCCCTTCATCAAGCTAAAAAGTACAAAAAATCCCTGCCCACTTGTCTATTACTGATGGGCGTAACAGCACCACAGTGGTGCAATTCTAAGCAGACGTGGCCCCAAGTATAGTACTGCTTTGGGCCAATACCACCATAACATCTGCAGTACTGGCCTTGGACCCCATTTTGAAGCGCCCTGATCCAAGCCTGCTGCAGGTCCCTTCCTGTGCTCTGCCAGCCGAGGTAATGGCGCCTGCCCACCTACACAACCCCTCTACTCCAGCAGGAAGGAGGTTGCTGGGGTCCCCCTCCCCTGTCAAGAGCTGCAGTGGGGCAGAACTGCTACATGCAGGCAGTACCTGGGGAGCCCTCATGTCCACAGAAGCAGCCCCAATACTGGGAAAAATGAGAGGGACCCCAATGTCTAGAACAGCAATCGACTCGGCGGTGCAGACTGCACTGGTAACAGTCCCTTAGGGAGTCCTTGTCCCTCCCAGCAACATCATACCCACAGGGGCTGCAGCAGTAACAAGGCTAGAAGGACTGTTCCTATTCACAGTCCCGAAACACCAGTAAACTCTCCCAGCCCAGCAAAGCACGCGTGCATGCACACATGCAGATTATTTTTGATCTTTATTTTAATATAGTTTGTAAATGCACTGCAGAACACTGACCACTAAACTGCCCCATTTATGCTGCTTTGCCACATTAAAAAGAGGGAAAAAACAAACAACAAAAAACCCCTCTGCAACTTCGAAAGGCCCCAAACTGAGTAAGCTGCTCTTTGTGAGCCTATTAGTATTAATTATCCTAAGCTAATCACAGTGAACAAGCCATAACCTGTCATGAAGCTCTGCCAAAATAACTTCACATAACACTGGATTTCTTGTCAGGAAACAAGACGTACCCAAGTAACAGTGAAAAGCTATCCTCCACATTCACTCTGACAAAAGTACAGCTACCACATCTAACAGGCACCTCAGTTCAGTTGTTGCACAACATCTTGCTACACCAAACCCTTTGAATCTCTCAGTCTTTGACATTAAAACTATCACACAAGGAAAACTGTCAAAACCAAAATTCTGCATTACAATTTACCTAGTTATTTGGGGGTTTTTTTGGGGTGGTGGTGTGTACTTTTTTTTCTTTTGGCAGGTCATCACAGCACCAAAAGCCCTTCATATCCTAACCACATGGACAAGCAACAGCCAAATCTGGAAAACTGCTATTTTTGAATGAACATGTTGGTGCCATCATTAGATGCAGTTCATTTGCAGGGATCACAACACTTCACTGTGAAAATTAGATTTTCTGGCTCTGGTAAATGCAAGATACCATGTACCTGGCCATCATTTCCACAATGAACACAAACTCTTCAAACTTTACATGGCGAAAGTGATAAAAAGCATGTCAATCTAGTATAAACCAGACTGACAGACCTACCTATACATAATACATAGGTAGATATATACAGGTATCAATATAAACACTCTGACAACAGACATGGAAGTAACTGTTTGACATTACCTGCAATAATGAAAATGAAATGCTGTCTTTACGGTTTGTGGGATTCCATGCTGCATTGATCCCATCACCTGCATGATCATTCTTCAGCATCTTTAACTAGTGGGATTTAAATACCTAAGTAATGTTACTAGCAACTACCACCAGTGTCAGCAACATCAAGAAGGATGTTTGGTCTGCCTGCAGATGGATTTCCCTGCCTTAAACTAACATAACCATACGGATTAGTTAAGCACTAATCATGTTTCAACTTTATTCCCTAGATACTTGAGAACTACTATTTTCTAAATTTGGGGGATGGTAGAGGGAGGAAGAGGAAGAAATAGGGAAGGAAGATGTCAGAAAGAAATAAAACCTCAGTCCTGTGTTACAGTTTATCTCACAGTAAGCCAGGGATCCACATATAACATGGCAAAACGTTTCAGGAGACAATAAAAATTGTGAAGTGCAACACTTACAAAGAATCACAAAAGCCAGTGCTTAATGTCATGATTAATGATCTACAACACAAAAAAAACCCCAAACTCCCAAAATACTGTCACTGTACCACCAGAGCTTACAGATACCTGCAACAACAGAAGGCAAGTCTTCTTTCTTCAGAGTGATCTACGTCATGGAAAACAAAACACTCTACTGATTTCTCAACTATACATTTCTCACAATAAGCAGTATCAGATTTTGACTGCAGTCATATTCCTGGCTGTGCAGGAATTTTTACATGAACTGTCCATCTGCCACAATACAAAAAGAGAGCTCTGCGTCTCTCTCCAATTCACAACTTGGATGTGTAAGTGCTTCTACTGCAATGGCAGACAGTGATGCCAGAATGCTTAATATTACACTACTTGTGAAGAAAGCAGAATCACACCACCACCCTGCTCAAAACACTGATAAAGAACACAGAAGAACCAAGTCAGAAAAACAGTTAAAATGTTGACAGCACTGTATGTCCCAGCAAGAACTCAGTGAAGACTAAACAGAAGCAAAACTGGATCTTTTGTTATAGTGACTGACAAGACTGTATATTGATTGACATGGTGGAAAGCTTTTGTAAAACTAAGGTGTTGGGTTTTGTTGGTGAGGTTATTTTGTGGGGTTTTGTTTGTTTTTTTAATTTCAAGCACATATTTGCACTCTGAAGGATAGAGCTAAGCATTCAAAAGAATATTCGGCAGGTCCAAATTTCTATGTACTTCAAGACAATGCCACCTCTACCTTGAACACCTTGACACAAGTAGCTTCAATAGGCTTGACATGACATCTAGTGTGACCATAAATGAAGTATTGCTAGACTCTATATTGCCTTTTTTGGGGCACAAATTGTTTTTCTGCAAACTTGTGTAAAAAGAGCTCGCTGTCTATAGTGTAAGATTACGCACACATCTGAGTCTATAGTGAGCATCCCATTCCAATACTTTCATCATGATCTCACTCTGTTCTTGCTGTAACTCTAGGCAGGCACTGCCATTAGAGGCAGAGACAGATACTAATCTTCCTTTTACTAACAGAAAGGTCCCGCATGGCAGTCTTCCAAGTCCTCCTCTTTGCCCTACCTGTTTACACCCTGCGTGAAACCCCAGGACTGACCCTCTACGAGGACTTATGCCTTATGTGCTCCTTATGCCTTGTTGCTGAGAACACCAGCAACCCATCGACAGTTTTTTCCAATATTTTCTTTCTCTTCAATACAACAAATTATGCTAGATAATTAAAAACATTAAAGAGTTTTGGTGGAGGTTTCTTTGTTAGATTTGGGTACTGATTTGTGAAAGATTCAAAATGAATTATGCCTCAAGTCTGCAAAAAGCAAAGTAAAGTAAAAATCTCTCATTTTTTACAGCAAGAGGAGACTTAGTACAGGGTTTTTACCAAACTGTGAAAGGCAACATACCTCTGTTACAGAAGTTTAGGATCTGCTTGTGTTTGATCTTTTCACAAATCCTGGTGTAAAAATGGCAGACAAAGATGAGTATTCCAATGCCACAGCACTCAGATTCACAGAGAATCACTGCCTTGCAGTTACGATTTACATAAGACCCCAGGACTGTCTCAGACTAGTGCAAAACGTGCACATACTGTGAATAGTTATTTAACAGTTACTCTACTGCTTCCGTCTTATTTCTGTGAGGAAGCTGTCTTGAGACAAGAGAAATATGCACAGAAGAATCAGCCAACTGAATTCTTATCATGCTGCCCCTGGAGACACCACAGCCCAGTGGACTGGCAACCAGAGCTCTCATCTCCTACCTCCTCACCTTTCAGAAGGGAGACTGGCAACAGAAAAGGAACAACAGTCAGTGAGACTACTCTAAGCTCACATCAGTACTGTGAGGGCAGAATATACAAGCCCTTCATATCCTTCTGTGCCAGCAGAGCCAGTCAATTAGTGTTCTGCAATTAAAACATAAAAGCCAAACAGAAAGCCACACACCACCCCTTAAAACAAAGACTATAATTTACTTAATATATATAATTAAACTAAATAAGCACAATATGTTAACCACAAAATGCCAGAACAAATAAATATTGATGAAAAAATACACTGACAATGTATAGTGTTGCTCAACAGTCACCTCTTAATGTCCAGAAAACTTATTAATGAAGTAAAATTATTCAAACTGCTGTCTTAGTCTATATATACTTTCTGAATATGGAAAAACACCTTCCATCAAGGGAGGGGAGCCAGCTGTAGAAGCTCCATTACCAACTAAGTACTATCAATTTCAAGTGTTATCTATTGGCCTTGGACTAGTGCAGACTAGTAACACTGTGACTTATCCTACTAGATAGGTTTAAACAGAGAAAGTTGTTTCAACTTCACTTTTTTCAAAAAGTTACAAGCTATTTCTAATGTGCCCACAGTCTTTATGCTCATCGGATTCATAACACAGACAGACTTCTGCAATCCATACACCCATTCATCCAGCTCAGGCACTTCAGGAAACCTGCCTGTACAGATCAGGAGACAACAGCATAGTGGAAATTTCCTCTCCTTTGCTATTCAACTGGCAGAGTAGCTGCAAGCTCTTATTTCCATCTGAATGGAGGAGAACTCATGTCAGAGCTAGGGCCCTCTCTTGACAGACAGGGGACATTGGCACCGCAAAGAATGCACACCCCGTGCACAGTCTGCTTAAGGCTCCTCCTCACTATTTCAACATTAGCATTCATTGAGATTGTGTCAAGGCCAAGGATGTACTGGCCTGTTCCTTTACGCCATGCTGAGATTCTTGTTGGTTTTGTAAGCACAACTATTAAGTATCCCAACTACATCCAAGTTTTGGGAGGAGACGCAGCATTTTCTGAAGTCAGTAAATACGTCCCGTGAGGACTGAAGAAACATCCTAATATTAAGCATTTATACAACCGTTTAATATGAGAAAACATACTCAGAAAATCCAAATATTTTTATTGGAAACAACAAGATTATGATAACATGCTTTCCAGCTCAGAGGAAAGCAATGGGACGACTACCTGAAAGTAGGAAAACAAACACCGCCTTCACAAGCTTTACTGGAGAACCTTTACTTAAAAGCTTCATTTAAGAAAAATAAAAGGCCCAGAAGCCCTACGGTGGAAGAAATTTAGCACAACGGTCATTCTTTTGTAGGGTATCTGGAATCGGGCCTCATAAACTCTGTGGGTTTCAGGTTTTTTTCCCCTCTCTGATCCGGAGCTAACGTCTAGGAGCACAAAGGCTACCCGCACTCATTCATTCCCCATTTCCTGCGATGCTGGAGAGCGGGGCGGCGGTGGGCAACGGCTGGCGAAGAGCGGCGGCACCGACGGGCACGCACGCTGCCGCCAGCTGGGAGAGCGGCAGCCGACCCCGCACCTCCACGGCGGAAGCCCGTCACAGCCGCACCGAGGCGGCCCCCGGAGTCCCCCCCCTCCCCGCTCCCCCCTCCCCGTCCCTCTGCGGAGGAGGAGCCTGCGGGCCCCGTTTGCTGCATTTGCGTACTGAGGCGGGAGGGTGAGTCAGCTCGGGACGCGCTCCCAGAAACTCCTCTTCCTCCCCCGACCCCCACCTGCTCTGGGAGGCGCCCCCGCCCCTCCCCAACCCCCGCCGTCACGGCCCGAGCTATTTTTAGACCGGGGGGCAGCGGCGGTTGTAACGGCCACCGGGGCGCGTGCACCGCGGCCTCGCGGGCCGCCTCACCTGGCCGCCGCGGCCCCGCATCACCGCGGGCACTCTCCCGCCGCCCCGGCCTCGTTCGCCATCCCCCCGCGGCCCCTCTTACCCCAGCTCTTAGCCGTGCGCCCCAGGAACTCGCCGCTGCTGGGGTTGTAGACGAACTGCCGCCACTCGGCCATGCTCTGGCGGAAGGGCTTCTTCGCTTCCTTGGACATGGCGAGGCGAGAAGCGGCTGCGTCGCGCACGCGGCGGCAGAGCCTCCCAGGCAGAGAAAGCGGCAGCGAGCGCCCGCTCCCAACCGCTAAGTAACTGCTGCCGCCGCGGCGCCCGGCGGGAGAGCGGGCGGGGGCCCGGTCACGCAGGGACCTTCCCTTCCCACCTCCGCGGCGAGGCGGGACTCACCGCCACATCGTTCCGCCCTCGCCGGCCAATCCCCGCCCGCCGCGCGCCTGCCCCCTGGCGGACAGCGGCCGCGCGCCGGGGCCGCGGGTACCCGCTGGGACGCGTCCCTGCCTCGCTCCTGCTCCGGCTCTGCGCGCGGCGGCTGTTGGGGCCGGGGGTGCGNTTCACAAGAAAAAAAATACAAATGACTTCCCACTAAAAATGAAAAAGAAAATGTCTGTCATTGTGAAAGTAGAAAGACTACAGAAACAGTTCTTGTGTTTGGTAGTTTGCCAATGAATCAGAAAGGGCTGGTAAAAATGCATTCATTGTGCAGAGCCCACTCACTCTTGAAAAAAATCCTTTATTCACAGAGACAAGATTCTGCTCTCATATATAGCATGACAACTCCTGTTAAGTCAATGGGAGTTGACTTCCATTACACAGAGGAGACCGCGATGCTTCGGGCCGGCAGCGTGCGGTTACGGCCGGCGGCGGCGAGACATCGCCATCTCGGGAGAGAGGGCTGTGCCGCGGCGCAGATCGCGCCCTAAATGGCACCTGCGCCCCCCGCCTTCCCCCGGCCCGGCCAGCGGACAGCTCCGCCAGGGGCTCTCGCCTCAGCCGCCTGCCCGCCACGCCTGGGGAGAGGCCCGTGCGTCCTCTGGGCAGCCTTCAAACGCTGAAACCGTGCCGCTTTCGTCCCTCCCCGCCCCGTAATCGAGTCGTGTTTTTACAGCACCCAACGGGTACCTGACCGCATGGGAGCGCCTGTGTGGGAGGAGAGATGCTGCTCTGCAGGAGCACAACTGTATCAGAAACGTGTCAGGAGACGGAAAGGTTAACAACTGTAATTCCTTTCTCGGAACTTCCTCTACTTGTGCTACCATCCTAAAACCCTTGGTAAAAGAACACGTGTGCGTAAAAATGCTATAGAAGGGGTATTGGCAGTATGACTTCTTTGAGCACAAGACCTCAAAACGTCATTTGCTATCACACTCCTAAACATCAAAGTAAGAAGAGCACAAAATATCGTTTTCCAGCTCTCAGCTGACAGCAGAGGAACAGACTCCATTTACTCTCCAGCACGGATCAAGACCATACTGCTTTAAACTCCCTCTTTCCCTGTTACTAAACGGAGCAGTGCTCACCACTGCACGCCACCGGTCCCATCACTCCGTCTTGGGGCCCTCGTGTATTGCTCAGCCAAATAAATAATGGACCATTGATTAGGGACTTTGCAAAACTCAGGTGTAAGAGGAGAACTACTACATGAAAACAGTTCTTAAAAGTCAGTCAATAAGCCAGAGTTCAAACCCAAGTGAAAAAACTAAGACTACATCTTAAAAATGTAGGAGCAACAATATAAGAGATGTCTTAAGAGAAATTAAGTATTTATCAGCCTGGTTAGTTTAAATCTTTATAATGGTTGCAGTATTATTCATGCCAGAAAGCAGTAAAATGTGAAGCATAAAACAGAATAAACCTATCTGCCTCCTGAATGTCTGATTCCAACAGTCTCTTTTCTTCTCTTACAGTACGTCATCTAAATCATTCTGTTTGCTCTAAAACAACAGCAGAAAATAACATATCACTCACTACTCACTCTGTGCCACACTGATCAGCTGGTATATTCCATTTCAGGCCAAAAATAAGCCATTTCTATTTTTCTTCTGAATGTCACCAAGCGAAAGACTGAATGTGATTCCATTCTAACAACTGCTTTGCTGAATTATTTTTGCCAGTTTATTCAAATATGTGTCCTGCACTCTTGAGGAATAACATGTCAGCAAAATGTGCCTATGGTCGCCTTTTTGGATGGGGCACCATACTGATTCAATAACATTAACGTTTACTAGATGCAAAGACTGAGGGAGTTAATACAGATTAAAAAATCAAATTGCCTCTAAGGCGAGACCACGTTCTACATTATGCAATAAAATTTCAACAATTTCAACATTTAAATACCTTCATATTATAAAAACATTAAAGAAAATGTAAACCAAAGTATTAGAGGAACTCATATTATCCAGCAACCACTGAAAATCTTCAGTGTGCTCATCACAAAACACAGGAATCTTTCTGTGTTCTGCTCCAGTGAGTTCAGAGGCTCGTTTTGACCACAATAACTATTATGCTCATTTTCAAAATCAGCAGTCTCATGCAGCCCAGCCTGACTTGGATGGAAGGGTGGATCCTTATCCCCACTGAAAAATCAAACTGTTTCTGAGATGCAAAAGGGTAAATATTTTGACCTGTGGACATACAAACCCATTAGCTAGGCGCTGATCACAGGTAAAATAACGGAAAGGTCCACCCATATTCCAGTCTTTGTTAACAACAAATAATGAATGGTGACAGCGTGATCTGCTATACAATTAGCTGCAATCACAGCGTAGTGTTTGACAGCCTACAACCCTTCCCGACCTACAGTATCTGTTATGCAAGACAGTGTCAGGACACATTGCAGGCCAGCGGCTCCCTGGGGGCTGGGAGCACAGGGGACCCCACGGGGTGGGTGCAGCAGGGCAGGACATTGCAGCCAGGGCCCGTCCCACTGCCCCAGCCACGGAAGGGGGCAGGCCTGGGGGGCACAGGGGGGCCAGACAAGAGCCCAGGCCTGGACATCCGTCCTCAAATCAGGATCCAGATTGGCAGGGCCCATGGCCAGGGGTAGGCACAGCCGGGGCTGGAGACCAGCACACCTCTGGTGGCACCGGGTTGAGCAAAATAGGGCTCTGGGGCCATGCGGTGCAAGGGTCAAGTCAGACTGGTCAGGGCAATTAAGGCCTATTGGTGCAGTCAGAGCCCTGATGAGTAGGAACAAACATCTTATTTTTTTAAATAATTAAATGTTCAGCTGATAAAACTAATTGCACTTCCATTTTAAACTTGGGTTTTGCCAAGCTACTGATTTAGTGCCACAAGACACTTTGATTCAAAACACCCAATTTATATAAAATAACTGTTATACATGAAATAACCAGACTAAAACCTGGCTCACTGACATTTCACAGTGTAGTTGTCAGTGGCAAGGTATCAATGAGTTGATGTGTTTCTAGCGATGCCCTTCAGGATGCTGATTCCTAAGCTGAAAGTGTTTCCTGTTAGCAGTCTAGGTGGTTGTATAAAGTCTTTGGTGCTAATGTTTAGAAAGGATAGAAAGATTGGTGTATTCATTTGTTCAGCAAAGCACCGGCAATGCTGTGGCAAAAGGGACTAATGCAATCTAGCGGGAATAACAACTTGTCTTCTGGAAAGAAGATCTCTGTGCGCACAGTGGTGAAGAAAGGCTACAAAAAACCTGCACCCAGTTCTGGTATTTACACTAGCAGGAAAATGGAAACATTAGTGATAGTTCAGAGAGTACTGAAAAATGATCCAGGGAGCAGGAAACAAGTTAACTTACACTATGAAGCTTCCACATTTCAGCTTATTTAGCTTGTGAAAGGAAAACCCTGACAAGAGACTAGATTACTTTGAATAGGTACTTAAATACAGAAAAGAGATCTTGATAGTACGACCTTTCCAACCTCGCTGACAGAGGCAACGGTATCCATTTCCTGGAATCTGTAGCTAGACAAACATAATGTTGACATTTCCTGACTGTGAGGGCAATTAAATATTTAAATAGGTTGTATCAGGAGAGATAGCGGGTACACATTTGCTTGGGTTTTAAACATGAGATTAGATAAACTTTTTAAAACAGGTTTTAATTCAGCTTTGGGAGAAATCCAGTTGTATGCGGATAGACAGCAAGACTCTCCTCACCATCAAATAATATTGCAATGCAATGTTCTAGGTCAGAAGCAGAACCTTCTACTTGCAGGTACCGTCCAGAAAGCAAGACCAATTGTCTCTGCTGTCCACAGGGATTTTGCCCATGTTTGGTCAGATGGTTACTGGTTTGGGCTCCTTGCCTCACAGACCATTCAGCACCAGGAATGGCCCTCAGTTTACAATTTCCTGTTTCTCTGGAAAGGCAGTTTTATCTGCACAGCTGACCTTTGTAAAGGTGTAATTGGTAATATGTGTTTTCCAAAGCGCAACAGGAAGAAAACCACCTTGACTCATGATCAAGAAAATAATGTAGGATGATGCTAAAAATGTCAACCATACAACAGCACAAAAAATTCCAAACTTTAAAAATATTAATTGTATAAAGATACCTACTAAGTTGTTTTTAAAAATTGTTACGCACAACTCTGGGAATAAAATATGATAGGAAGCAAGATTGCTATAGTTTACAGTACAGTACAGTACTCTACAGAGGGCAGTTCTTCAGCGCAAGTTCAATTTCTTTTGTGTTGCTAAAGGGAATTTCACTTTGGCCCATTGGAGGATTCCTGACAACCAGAAACCCACCCCCTTCTTTTCTAATTTGGGTCTAGGGTGGGCCACAGCAAGACACAATTTTGGCACCACTTGGATAGCTCCCTGGGGCTGCTGTCACTTCCACAGGGGTCTGCCCAGTCTAGTTTCAAAGCAGCTTTTGAACTGCAAGAGACGTACGTGTAAGTTAGGCCCAAATCTGCTTCTTTATCCTCAGCTAAGTTTTAAACTGGAACTAGAAGATACATGATAAACTCAGGAAGCAGCAACCTCAAAAATATTATGACTGAGAAACACTTTCTACTTCATCGTACAAAGTACCAAGAAACATTAGATACACATTTTCACAAGAAAAAAAATACAAATGACTTCCCACTAAAAATGAAAAAGAAAATGTCTGTCATTGTGAAAGTAGAAAGACTACAGAAACAGTTCTTGTGTTTGGTAGTTTGCCAATGAATCAGAAAGGGCTGGTAAAAATGCATTCATTGTGCAGAGCCCACTCACTCTTGAAAAAAAATCCTTTATTCACAGAGACAAGATTCTGCTCTCATATATAGCACGACAACTCCTGTTAAGTCAATGGGAGTTGACTTCCATTACACAGAGGAGACTTTTGCCCAGATATTCAGCATTAGTTTGCAGTAGGAAAAACAGCCTCTAACTATTGCTGAAAACTATTTCACTGCTTACTTTTAATACAAAGGGCTCAAAGTGAGGAAACCTCAGTTTGTAGGAATTGTACTTCATAACTATTAGGGTTTGTATCCATTTTATAATACATGCAGTTAGGAGTTAAGTTTCAGATTTTTTCCATGGACAAGTAAAAGAGCTTCTTAATTAAAGCTGGTTTGAGAAGAGTTCATAAAAATCGGGTATCTGTCTTAATGGCTGACGCATTTTTCTCCCGTTTTGAGCCAATACTTTGTAAACAGCAGTCGCGTGATGGCCCACAGGCACCGTTACTGACAAGGTCTGTCTATGGGAGACCAGTGGACTACGAGGACCAAGGCAGAAAAGCATTAGCTGATGGACACTCTGGAACAGCAGCAGAAGGAGCAAGGGCAGATGGAAAGCCAGTAGGAAGAGGGGCTAAAGAGGGAAGATGAATAACAGGAAAGGCAGAGTGAGGAGTTTGGGGCCAAAAATTAAGTTTAATGCTAGAACTCACATTAATTGTGAAGTGCTGCTGAAAGAGATGTTCTCTCCTCTCCCTATTCCACTGTGCCTTCCAACCCTGTTTGTGATTTTTAGCACTGGTGTTCATTAACGGTTGCACTCAATGATCTTAAAGGTCTTTTCCAAACTAAATGATTCTACGATTCTATGATTTTACCCCATGATGACCAGATTCGGAGAGCTGGACTGAAAGAAAATGAGTCATGCAAATTTAGTTCCCTGACTCAGCTTACAAGGGAGACCAGGGCAGACAGTAAGAGGACTGGGACTACCCCTTTTAGTAGCAGCCCACAATTAGACTGGCAGAACCAGATCCTGAGTTCAGCAGGGGACTCAGGCAGCAAGCCAAGGAGAAAGCCAGCACTGGCTAAGCCAGGAGACTGAGGCTGAAATGAGGAGTCTATAAAGACAGAAAACTGTTGAAAATTTGATGTTGGAAGGAATGAAAGGCCTAGAGAAATGAGGTAGGGTTTGGAAGGAAGGAGAGGGTAGAAAGCAATTGCAGGAGTCTCTGTCTTTGCTGGAGCACAATGTCCTGCCCTGAAACTACATTAGAAAACACTATGTTTCACTATTCTTTTACCACCAAATTTTGTGATGCCAATTATGAGCCAATGCACATGCTTCATTGCCTTCTGTTACCATAGAAGATGACAACTTATTACTCTTATCAGTAATCAATGCATGCAACAGGCAAAAGTCTTTTGCAGTAATCTATATCTTATTGATAAAAGCAGTGGTATCATATCAATGTGATGGTCTCATGATAGCACTGACATGTCTCTAGGTTGTTAAAAAAAGGGAAAAGGAAAAGATAATTAAGCAACAAGAATCACAAAGGAACTGTGAACATCTGTAAATTAGAAAAATTCTAGAATTACAGTTCGTATAGGTTGGTTAATAAATTACTAAAGCCAAGGAAGAAAGACTCATTATACAGCCAAACTCTTCCCTAAAAGCAGTATCTACAAAAACAAATAGCTTTGGAAGACAAAACTTCATTTAACTTTTCCTGTTCTTTATCTGGTATGTCTGTTTAGGTATCTATCACATGAAAGTGTTAATTTTTTTTTCATTCGGTTTTCCTTCTGCATCTACATTTCCCTACTGATGTAAATTTAGTCTATACAATGCTGGTAGTTTGTGCAGATGACTGTGAAATAGAATAGGCTGCCCCTCTAATTTACTTAAATGCTACTGAGAAATAGCTCTGTGATGGGAACTAGTATTTTCAGTTTTCCCAGTGCAACTTTCTTCTCCCAGTCGAGTCACTGATCTCCTTAGTGATCTTGAACAAATCATTTGATTTAATTGTACCCCTACCAAGCCAGCTGGATAACTAAGTAAAAAGCAGTTCTTCATTGAAAAACAAATGCTATGCCTAAACTGTGCCTTCTTGTGTAAACAAACACGGGTGAGACTAACCCATTTTCCCCTGGGACCATTGTGAGGGAGTCAAGCATTCCAAAAGCATTTCAAAACCTAGAAGATGGGTTCAAATTTGGTCTTGAAAGATATTTTTGCTAATCCAATAATTAGCATGCTGGTTTTGCATAGAGTAAAGGATCTTAAATATTTAGAAGCATATTATCATAGTGTTTTTAAAAGAGTCACTATTTTTTAAAACATATTCATTTACTTGTTCACTTCAAAGAGACTAGATCTCAACTGTTATGTTTTTAAAACTCTGGTGGCTTAATGAATGCATGTGACTCATAAGGCCTATTATTAGTCCTTCTGAGCATACATTAGCTAAGAAAAATTACAGCAAGCTAGCTTTTATGTACTGTTTAGGAGAAAGTCCACTGTATTATATAAACCATTGCCATGTAGTTCTCCTTTAACTGTTAAAAATATATTACAACCTACTTGTTTTGCGTATGTTTTATTTTACTTCCTAATCCAAATACTGTGTATTACATGCATAGACCTTAGTGACAGTGGCGTCAAACTGAAGTTATAAAAATATTTAACCAACTGGTATACAGGAACAGCTCTTGACTAATATATTCATCTAAGGTTCATTACTAACTCTTTGTGAATATTTCTGCCACTCCATGAGAGCTAGATTTGTTAAAAGGCTAACCACCTTCATCTCTCATTAACCACAAATGATACTAAAGATGCTCAGCATTTTTCCAGTGAAGTCCTACATACATCTGTTCTTGATAGATTCATCCATAGGGAGTATCCCTATAGTAAGTACAATTGCGGAATGCCCACAAAAAGTCACAAGGCTTACAAGTTGAGATAATGTCAATTTTTTATGTTACACAGTCGATCTGTGTATTTATATGATTTTGAAAGAGGAAGTTGGAAAAAAGAGAACTTTTCAAAATGGAAAATGGCAGTCAGCATTTTTTTTCTAGTCTGAATGTGTGGGAATTCCACCATTACTCTATTTTTGGTCTGACATTTTTACAGCATTTTTTGTAAGATTATACTATCCTTACAGCAAATTATTAAATCATTTTAAACAAAATGATAACCTCTTTGCAACTGGTTTTTGTTGGGTTTTAACTACCTGTGCTTTTGAAAAAGCAGTAGACACACTTTATAGTCTATAATATTTTTATAAGGAAATACTATATGAATAATATAAAAGAGGATCAGAGCTACATAGGATCCATATGCACAGTTCTTTTGATTCTGCAAGCTCCTGCAGTTTTAATTCCCAGTAAACACTACTGAATTCTCCCCAAAGTGCCAGAAATAAAGGTTTCAAATTATTTTTAAATTGTATTTTTCAATCTCTCTCACATTTGAACAAGCACATACAACAAGCCTCCCTTTCCATCGCTCCCTAATCATAATACAATCTAAAAATGTTCATTCTACCTCCTACTGCCAGATGCAATCCTTTGAAAGAAAACTATACTTAAACCAGTACATTTAACTGATCTCTATATACTTTAAGGGCAACAGTGGCTACTACCAGATGATGGTAAAATACAAATTTTTAAACACAAGGTGGCTCGGGGGAAGTTTTTTTCAGATTCATACTGCAGATAAAAACAACAAAAATCCACACCCAAGTGCTCACATAATACGTAAAACTGTTGTGTCTTCTCCTCGTTCTGTTCCCTTGTGCAGGGGGAGATACTACCCATACAGGAATGGAAGTATTTGAGTAGAAGGAGCAAGATTCAATCCACTGAAAAAGTGAAAGAAAAGCTGTCAAAACGTGGTCTGTTACAATCACAGAGCCTATCAGGAAATAAAATCTTAAACTACAAAAAACACCTGAGTATTAAAAAAAGACTGAAATGTTCTACATGGTTTTAATTGCAGTTCTCTGCTGCTGTAATTGTAATGGGTACTTTGTTGTTATAATACCATCAATCTTCATTTATTTATTTGCTAAATTGTTTGCTAACAGAAGAAAGAGAAGACCATTTATAAGAAAAGCTCATCTGCGTAGACTTGTGCACACGTAATTGTACATTCTAACATTCAGTCTGAAGACACATTGATTATATCTAAGAGATCTGTTTGTTAACAAATTTGGGGGCACAAAAATGGATTTTTAAAAATAATTCCGTAATACAAATAAAACAAAGTACTTACAGTCATCCTAAGGAGCAAATCTGGTTGTGAAATCACAGTGCAGTTACCCTGTGTGGAAGATGATTTATGAAGCTGATGAAGGAACTGTACTTCACATGTGTGATGAAGACTAGTGCTGTGTTCTTAGCATTTAAACACATACTAAGCCTCGTTGGTCACTGCACTGAAGACACCTGTAGTGTTAAGGCTGCTGTAAAGCTACTATCCTTGCACTTCATGTCAAGTTGGACTACTGAAATTTGGCACATGGAAAAAGGTTATTAACAAGGTTGTTAAAGGTTATTAACCAGCACTTGAGAGGAATGACTGTTGTTGCCCTGTGTAACTATAGCAGAAAAACACAGAGTTAATCACATTTAGAACACTGAAGTCACTGAAGAAGAAATGGTTATTGGCATAGGTTGTTTCGGAGGACAGCAGGCAATGAATTCATATTCTTAACACAATGGATGTTATGCCAATTCTCAAATCCGTTATGTATTGCCTAAACCAGTGTTCAAATAAATGCTAGACCAGGAAATACTAAACATCTGCCTTAAGTTTGACCATGAAATACAATTCTCCTTTGGCAATTGTCAGGTGGTTGATCTCAATGAGAGCAGATTTTTTGTAAGTATCCTAAGTCACTACGCCAATACCCACAGTGAAGCCTAGGTAGGCCAGCTATGTCTTGTAAATATGCGTTCTGTATTTTAAAACATTCTTAGAGGGAAGCTTAATTTAAAATCTTTATGTTAATTTAGGCATCTTCACTTCATCATTAAGAATTCAGATTACCAAGATACAAACCCAGTTCATCTTATCTCCGTGTACATACTCTTAAGTAAACTAGGAGACAAATAAGCCACAAATTTGAAACTCTGTATTTAGATGGGAGGAGGAACTGTAAGGAATATTTAGTAATTATTGTTAAACAGTGTTCTTGAGCACAGACTGAAGAAATTCTGGATTCAGGGGAAGCCAGTAGGGATTCAGGTTTTGCCTTTACTGCCGCTTCTGTATTGGAAAGACACAAAGCCTCATTTGCAATCCTCAGCCATTAACTTTGAAAAGGGTTGTATCTTTGTGCAAAAATCATCACTTAATTTGAATTTTCTGCATCGCATTTATTTACAATGCTGTGAGTACTCTACTACTACTTCATTGCCATCTTTCCATTTTAATTACAATTTGGGGCAGATTTCTTATCCTGTAAATAATGTGCAGATGACAAAATAGCACTGAAGAGTTAATGATGGGACGAAGATTGTATTTCTTTTACTAGTTTGCTTCTGGCTTATGCATAGATGTATATATTCATGTATATATTACCTAAATGGTATAGAGAGCAGAGTGGTAGGTCACTGTTTCCCTTATTCCGGTTGCACCCTTTGAGGAGACGGGAGCTGCCTGGAAAAGCACTGACCTTTCTGGAGAAGCAGCTCTGGAGCAGAGGGTGAGAGGGCACGCAGAAGCACAACAAGCAGGGAAGAGCAGGCAGGAAAGCTGAAACGAACAAAAGGGTTTGCTTGCAGCAGCGAAAAGGCTCAGGCCCAGGCCTAGAAATACGGGTGTTTCTATAGGAACTTAATGGGTAGCTGTGTAAATTATGTACAGATTATGAGGCTGCTGAAAGTTGTCCAAATAGAAGTCAAAATTGAGTAGAGGAATTCATCTCATAAGGCGCGCTGGGCAGGATGTTATTTGCAAACTTTTTAATCGGACTCCATTGATAAACCTCAGCTTTCTCTGTAAAGAACTCTCTTGCTCTTGTTTGCTATTTCGTGTACTAACACCATCTCACTTTAGAGATAGGAAGCTTTTGGTTTCTTTCAGCATGTTCACTTTAAAAAAGGACTGAATAGGTCAACTTTAAAGCCTTTGGTGACTCAGGGGTCTGTTAGCTAAAAGTGATAAATACATATATGACACATTATATGAAAATTATATATATGGATATGTAAATATAACAATCAGCCAAAATTATACACAAGATGTATAACAGTATATATTCCTGACAAAATAAAATTTAATTCCCCAAATTAATTTAGCCATAATTCTTCAGCTGCAGTTTTTCCTTTTCTAGTTTAGCATGCCCTCTGTTATTTGAGTTGTTCTTCAACAGCACATTTTAGCAGCAAGAAAAATGCAGCAAGGCTCATTTAAAATCTAAACTCAGGAGATAAATTCCCAACAACAGATGCCTTGGATAGTCAAATACGATCTTCATTGTTAATCATACAGAAACTTACCCTTTTTTTAACACTGGAATTTTAAACTCTGAAAAAAAAAAGAAAATCTTATTTTCTAGACATATGATTTCCACTTCTTTTGGGTCCAAGCATACATCAGTTTCTAGACACAATTAGCTCATTAAGATTCCTATTTAAAAAATTCCTTCTTTCATATTACTCACTTTTCTAAGTTTGTGTGTAGTTTGAGTCAAGTAGTGCTGGGTTCAGTACACTTCAACTTATTTCAGAATAAATCCTTTTGGCATCTGGAAATATGAAGCGTTCCTTCACTAGAGCTCGTGGCTGTTGCTCAAATAAGAAAAGAGAGAGTATGTTTTTTCATAAGGGTAGGTGCAATCCTAAAGGCATGTCCTACTGTACAGTTAAAGATATTTTTTCTAACTTTCTCTAAAAACGGTTGAAATGAAGCACAAAGCAAATAAAAACGCTGCTGTCTGAATTTAAAGCAGCAGAATAGCCTTAAAAATATCCTTAGAGTATCACTTAGAATTACACAGATAAACATTTGTGAGCACAGAGACTCTTGTAATAAAAAGATTTTTTTTAATTGAGTTCTACTGAGCACGTACACTGTGCTCTCAAGGTGTTCCAAGTGTCTCTTTCTGTGTCTCCCTCACCATTGCTTTGCTTCTTCAATGAAATAAAAGCCCTTTAGCTGACAAAAACACGTTTTCACTAGAAACAGAAAATGATCCACAGGGCTATGCAACAATCTTTAAATCGTACATCAAGCACCTGAGAAATCGGCAAGTAAAGCATCCCTCTAGAGATTAATACACAAAACTTCATTGCAGTTAGCTTAGTATGGACAGTTAAGTTAAACAACATAGTTCTAGCTTTACGGTTGTAGCCTACGTAAGTGTTTTTCTCTTATTGCTGAAGGAAATCATTTCTTCTATACAGTCCAAATATTTTCGTTATCATCTGGGTGTCCCACAGACATATGTCGAAGACTTAAACATTATTACTTCATTCTCTTATCTATCAGTTCTGCTGGTAGAAGCATTAATTGCAGTCTGCTAGCTATATAAAGGAAAAAACAAATTAATAGAGGATTGTTCACTTGGTTTACTATAAATTAAAATGTATTTGAAATGGAAAAAATATTCAAACATCATTTCCTCTCTTGCTATTGTAAAAAAATAATATCATTGTTCATTTAAAATAATAGCTTTTACAGAATGAGTCTATTTTTTTCCTTACCGGAAGACTGCAGGAACAAAACACAATCGATGCATTTGCTGCCATTCCTGATTAAAATTAAGATTTAAAGCCCTGTATATTCTGTCTTAAACTGATTTTAAATGTTTATTTTCCAGATAATCTCACGATCATGGTACTTTCAGAACAACAGTTTATAGTCTGGAGCAGTGGCTGTTCCATGGATCTCAGAATAACAACTGATCCCTGTGTCCACCCAGACAAAAACGGGAAGATGTTTGCTAATGCAGCTCACTAATTACAACTTCCTGCCCTCAAAAGTAGTATTTTCCGTAACTGTTTTAATTTATAATTCTCAAATTAAAAACTTTCCCTCTTCTAAACTAAGGTGTAAAGAGACATATGTAGCTGATTAATCTCTCAATTAATTACTCTTGCATAAATAGGATTAAGACAAAAGGCTGAAGGGGTGCACAGGATTTACGCTCTATTGCAACACAGAAGATAATTTCATGACACGTCTGTGCTTGGGTTTATTAGCGTAATAAAACTAAAAACCTGCTGCGTGGTTTCCATGGACAGCCTTTGACTTCAGACTTCACCAAACATCACCATCATCTCCTCCTCACTGAAAAAAAATATGCAAAATATCGAAGAATTTGTGCTCCACATCTGCTTAGAGACTGCTCAGCCGCATAAACACTAAGGATACGCTGTAAACTGCATCATAACTAACTCACTGGTTTTAAGGGAGGCCAAGTTTCAGAACTGATGCATTCAGTTCACTTCAAAGGAGTTCAGTTTCTTAATTCGGTAAAATCTCAACATTTTTTAGAAGAAAAATATATATGGAATCCTGAAAATCAGGGTCATATTTTATTCAACAGCAAAAGCAGTTAAATAATTTTTGTGCTGCAGGAGATCAACATTCATAAAACCAGCAACTTTCACGAACTTAAAGAAAATAAATAAAATTTTGTTATGAACCACCTGAGCACACCACACACCTGGAACTGTGTGTGTTTTCTGGTCCATACCTACATTTGAATGTGAATAAGTTCCCACGTTAACTAAAGAAGATTCTTACAGCACTGCTATTCTGCAGTGTTTCCCTCGCTGCTGTTAGTTTCGCAGATGAAAAGGAGCTGTTTAAGGTGAAGAAACTGTTCCTTGGCAGTGAAGTAAACTAGCTTGGTAAGAGATCAGGAGGTTTCAATCTCTTGGCAAGAAATCAAAGTTTCCTTCCTTCCTTTGTTTAAAACACTTGATCCACTATTCTCTGTACAAGCTCTGAAGAGATTATCCATTTCTTTATTCCTTTCCCTGCCTGGAACCAGTGTAACGTAAGAGTCTTTAGAAGGACCGAATATGAGAGTACATATTCAGTGTTAGGTCTCATGGGTACTAGTAGATCCTGGATTAGGATTATGAATTCATGAGTTAGAGGACTTTTCATCCAGCATCTGTCATCATGTTTTCAGTCATCGAAAAGAATATAACATTTTGATTCCGAATTGACACAGAAGGACAGGGAGAGAAGCAAAAATGTGTTCACCACAGAGCTGCAGAAATGAGAAAAATCACCTTGGGGGGACCTCAGGAAAAGCAGTATTTGAGTATTTACCCATTGATTAACAGGGAAGAATTCTCATTATGGGATGTCCTTTATTAAGACGAAAGCATGAGAAACTACTGATTCTTAGGTTGCACCATTCAGATTATTTTAAGCAGCATACAAAGTATCCTTACCATTTAGTACAGAGCACATTTTCTAATCTCTTCCTCTGTATAGGATGAAAAGATGCATTTCTGCAATACAGCTATAGAAAACAGCTGTCCACACTTCTTAAAGTGTTTACAGAATTTACATACTTGTACATAGTGTTGGCAGCACAGCTTCACCATCTTAATTAAATACCCAGAATTAAGTATTTGCCATGACTCTGGGCAGTAAGACATTTAAATCGGTCTCCTCAAACATTACTTAGGATTAGTATGAAGGCTTAATTCTATGTGTATGCTGACTAAAATAGCCTGCACCAATGATACAGTTTATTCACAGACATGTCCAGTAATTGTACTAAGGAACTGATGTGAGTCAAAATCAGACCCTCCTTACTTAAAGGAAATACTCCTTAAACTATAGCCTAATTTTCAATATATGTTGATTCCGTATTTTTCATCTTTTCAGACACCAATCCTACCGGTTAATTGAGGATCTCTCATTAAATTTTCAAGGTAGCTCTGTTTTTGCCAATTCCATCATGGTTTTGTGGTCAGAAACAGTCTTTTCTCTGTTCGCAGAAATGCATGAATATATCAAGTCCTAATGGGGGATAGTATAGAAGTAGTCTGGAGGAAGGGAGGAAACAGACACCTTGAAAAGAACAAAAAGAAAAAATTTCCTGTATTCATCAGAATAAACTTCTTGGCCTAATGCCTGTTTTCAAACCAGCTTCATAGTTCTTGCATGATTAGGATAGAAGAAAACGGATTTACAAGCCAGATACTGTATTTGAGATTACTGTTCTGTCAACTGTCCTTCTGTACGAGTCCAACAGAGAGTTTCCTCCTGTTGTTCATGATATCCTGTTGGTATTATGTTTTGAAAATAGCAAAATTCTTTTTGGCTTGTTTATAAATCAGGCATCTCCAGTTTATTGCAGAGGAACAGGCTAAATTGGTGATTGGTACTAGTGGTTCTTATTTACGATCATGATGTTACTATTACTGATAACGACCACAATTATCCATACTTCTTACTATAAATTTAATTCCTTCCTACAAGGAAGTACACAAACAGGAACGCTTTAGGGGCCTCCCTGTTCAGTATTGCTCACCAGTTCCACTCCCTTAGCTCTACAGTAGCTCTACAGTCATTTGATCTAAAGAAGCAGTCCCTATCAGTTTGACTGAACTTACTCAATGCATCATGCAACATGACTTTTTTTTTCTCCGCCTTCATATTACTAAAGCTGCTTCTGACTTACATGCTGATGATGTCAGAAGTAAGCTTCAGCCCTCGGAAGCAACCGCTACAGTGATATGCTCTGCTCTGTGTCCTTCTGAGAAGTCCAGCATATCGGAACAATTTCTCTCTTTGTAGTTCCATCAATGTATTTCCATAGACGGACATGTAACTAAACACTGCAGGCTAGCAATGTAGTTAAAAGAAAGCTTTGTCCACTGTTCAAAAGGTGTTCAGTCAGAACAGAATACATTACGGTAGGAATGCTTGCAGACAGCATTGTTTAACAACAAATCTGTTCTTACTTGCAGTAGATCTTTTACCCCAGCAATTCAAAAGTCACGAGACATGTCTAGCACACTCCATGTCATGCTTGCATGAAGTCTTGCAAAGCAAACATAACTGAACGTTCCTGTACAATAGCTGTTTTTTTAAACAGTTACTCCACGATTGTTAACTGAACTACAAGTTATGACAACTGATATATCCATAGTCATCCCTTTGGCATTCTTTATAAAAACATGAATCACAGAAACATCCATCATGAGGAACTCCCATCATAAGGACATGTACACGGTGTGTCATTCAGCCTTGTTCTATCTTTCCACTCTGTAAAATGTAACTGTCAGAGAAGCACGAATATAAGCCAACATGTAGGTTTGGTAAAGAACTCCTCTGATAAAACACACGTCAACATTAATTAGTTAAGTTTAGCTTCAAGTAATGCTTGTGTGCAGAAGTAAAATGAAAATTTCTTCTTAAGTCACTCCACCAAATATTGCAATAGCACCATGCTGGTGTACATTAATCAAAAAACGGAACACTTGGAAGAAACTGGCCTACTACCAAAGCTCAGACATTGAAAAGCACGGGTAAAGAGCACAAATAGCATAAAATTACTAAACCAGATTGTGCTTGCACTTGGTCGACAGGAAAGGGAAGAATTAACCACTGCAGGTACCCCAAAGTGGTCAGAGGAAAATGCACAAACTAACATATCCAGAAGCCCTTTCAAAGAGACTCATGTTTTTTCCCATGTTCCCCCGCCCAAAGCCTTTCACCACTTGGAGTAACGCTTGACTGAAATGGTGTTGACAGCTATTGTTTATGGCACATTTTGTCTCTCCAAGCTACAGAATTAACATTAAGTTTCCCTGGAAGTTAAAGTGGCTTCGTTCAGAATCATGCCAGCCTTCTGGAGGCAATGGAAGAGGGCACAGATGTGGGCTAAGCGTAAGAACAATATACCATGTCGTATAAAGGAAATCAACTCAAGAGAATGGTGTGAACAGTGCTACATACAGATGTCACCAGCTGCATTTTCCCATGGATGTAGGTACTTGCATTGTAAGAGACACAGTGACATGCTCTGTGTTCTTGCTCTTCCTCTTTTCCAGGCAAGAGGTGCCTAAAAGATTTCCACTCCCTTAGGAACGCTGAGTATTTACTCATACTTTTGCAAATGCAGAGGACTAACTGGTAAGAACTTTATACTAGCTCTGCTCAGGTTCAAACAGTTATATAAATGAAAGTCAGAGAAATACCAAACAATGATGTCCTCAAAAGCATGAATCTTTTGGTCTATTTTTTAAATGAAATACTAGATTTAGAGTTACTTAGAATGTCTAATTATAAAAAGTAATATGCTTAACTGAATCTGTTTTCTGTTTCTGTCCATGCATTCTTTAACGAGTCTATGAAGCTCCCTGAGGCTATGATAATGCAGTGTTTCAAATGTTCTCCCTAAGCCACAATGATCATAGGTGACCTTTACCCACAACATTAGAAGCGATAGGTCTCGTAGTATTTGTACCCAGTAATTTCTGCTCTCCATAGATTTCAAAATTGAGGGCTTTGTCACTTGAGAAAAATGTATGCTTTGCTTTTCGCAAAAACCCCAGAACTCGTAGGATTTTGAGTACTTCTGTGGTGCTATGAGCCATAGTTGCTAAGATCTTAACTTAAATTCTGTTATAGAGAAAAAACACTGTGCATAATTGATTTTTTACAATTCATTAGTGCATAAATAGATAGAAGGAGTTTAAATATTTTGGTATTAAAAACCTAATGATAAAAAAAATTATTACCATAGCATAAAAGAAGCAATTTATACTTGTTAGGATAAATAACATGAGCATACTTACTTATCTTAATCATACATGTGGATATTCCGATCAGAAAAATGTTACATATATATCATTAAAAGCTGTGAAAGCAACAATATTTTAAACACAGTATTATGAGCATTTTATTTCTAAGACCAATGCTTATATTAAAAGTATATAAAACCATGCATCACTTCATAACTACACTGCACAATTACAGGCATCTGCTCTAACTAGAGATCTTAGTTCCATTTGTTTATGGTTGAAGAAAAAAACTCTCCCAGGTATTATGTTTGCTAAGAGGCTCTTAACTTAATGTAAAGTTGCTTTCCCTCATACTGATGTTACTTGATAGCCTGGAAATTGCACGCAGGTTCCAATTACTAAATCTATTTCACACTGGAATAGAAAAATGAACTACTTGCTGCAACATAAGGTGTTTATTGACTAATTGAGCCTTTGCATGATACAACTGAAGGTACACAGCTCGAGCTTTATTGGCACTAATAAATAACCTATATGAACATTGATTTCATGAAGTTAATTAAACCTCATTTTGTCTCTTTGTGCTCAGCGAAACTGGTGGGGTAATGGTAACAGGCATAGTATCAAATAAAATTTGGACTTGAAATACAGTGGAAAGCTTTTACTTTCACATCCTTCTCAGTGCCAGCAGCCTTTCTTCAGTGTTGTGCAGGGTACTTTAAATGATGTTCTTATAAGAACAGATTTCAAGTCATTACGAATCTCACATTTCAGCCTTCTTCAGTTAGAATTATCAAGTAGTTCTAATAGCAGTACTAAGTACAATCATTGCAGAGTGGCCAGGGCACTCAGTAACTTTTCACAGATGGCATTTAATGCAACCGAGTTCACAATTCTGTTTTTTTAGATTAGATTAACACTTGAATGCATCTTATCTGCCTGAAAAAGAGGCAGGCAAGTCAGACACCACAAAGCTGGCAAAGGAGGAAAAAAAAGAGACAGCTAGAAGAAACACACAGTTGTTTCAAATTACATAATTTTCTTTTTCCACAAGAATTTAAGTATCCCACAACCACAACTTCATCCCTCATTTTCTATCCTAAACATCTAGTGACTTGGTCAATACTTTTGACTTAAGCCCTGATCTTGCACAGTTGCATATACATTTAAGTTTACTCACTTGATCACACGTAAGTTTACTCACAATGATGAGTAGCGCCATTGGCTGCAGTAAGACAACTCAATAAATACCTAAATCTTTTAGCATCGCTGGCTTTGTTTTGTTAAGGTGAAGCAGGATATTAAAATAACTTTGTTCCTGAAAGTTTAACAAGGAACTTTACAGTGGCAGGAAGAAGGAAAGAACCAAGTATTTCACAGATTCCTTAAAAGACGTTGAAATTAACTTTTAAAAGATGCACTGAAAATCCTAACAGAAATACAGAAATAATCTTTGCTCTGCTCTGTCTCTTCACAGTGTAAACACAAGTGCTCCACGTTCTGAAATAGAGAATTTTAGAAATTTAAAATGAATAATTTCAAACGAACACATTTTTCTCTGTCATACACTGTGCCAAACTGTGCATTATCAGACTACTGATGTGATGCTTTGAATTATTCATAGAACACTTAACATTACAATATCTCACTGATATACCTCCTGCTGGGATTACTGACACTATAACATTTCTAAAAGTAAATAACCTAATACGACCCGAATATAGAAGACATCCTATCTATTGGTTTTCCTCTTCTAAAACAGATGTGCGAATTCAATCCCAGTGTCTATATAAAAGAACTCTTTCAGTTCAGTAGGATGTTTGCTCTATGAAAAATAGGAGCAGCCTCCAGGACTCCAAGGAATGGAGCAGTTTCAACTTCCACTTTAGTTAATGGAAATTATGGCTAGATAGATCACAGTGAACAGCCTGCAGAATCACTTTTAAAAGTTGTTGCAAGAAAATAACACCTATTTTCTTACCAGAGAAAATGAGTAGGATCTATCTCACAAGTAAGACTTCAGCAGTAGCAAGCATTCACAGAAACATTTCCAATTAATTCAATTTAGGTTGTCATAAAATTGAAAAATAAAACACATCAAAATTTGCATGAGAATTAATGAGCATCTGAAGATGGTGTCAACTTGCACGCATAACCTTTCCAGAATTAGAGCACTTAATAGTATAATGTATTTTGTAACTACTGAATTAAATTTATATTGCACTGAAATAAATGTCTTCTAAAAACCCATTACAAGTTGCTTTGGTCTATTTGTAGCTTAATTTATCACCGAAATACAGAAAAATGATTGGGAAACCTGATAAAAGTTTAAAACCAATTGTCAAAAAGAACTTATAAATAGATTTTCTTTGTATATGGTATCATTATTTAAAAGAATAGACTTAATAATAAATAAATGCTTTATTCAATTAAGTTGCACTCTTATCATCACTCTGTTAAAATCGACTTTCGAAAGAGTTTGATCCTGTCAGTCCTATTTCCCAGTGATGTGTAGAGCCTTCTTTTACATTTTATGACAATTTGAACATAGTACAATCAAACCATTCAAAACTAACATAAATTCAGAAAACAACAGACAGGCTGGCTAACCAATAAGATTCCAAGTTTGACCTGGTATATGAGCTGCATTGTCTAACTGAGAATATTACTTGAAAATTAAAAAATCTTTCCTGAAAAATGTAGAAGAACGAGGAAATGTTAGCAGAAATAACAAGAAAATAGAAAGAAACCTGACAAATGATTGTATTCAAAATGGTAGTCAGTCATTTTCAAAAGGTGTTGCCTCTCCACTCTATTATTGCTTTTTGTATTTCAGAATTTCTATCATTCTAAGTTTCTTAGAGAAATATGGTTCTTCATCTTGATAAATCTCCAATAAAACAAAAATATTATCTCCTTTGTTAGAGCAAAGGAAAATAATACAGCCTGTACAGCTGGTGGACCTACATAGCCTGTCAATGTCATTACACCAATTAAACACTTGTAAACTGATTACACCTCTTAAACAGATGCACTGAGTTTCTGAAACAGTGTCAGAATATGGAAAGTTCTGAGGTGGTTTCTAGTCTTTCTGTTAATGATGTGATATTTACAACAACAAACAAACTCCTGACTTAGCTTCACCTCCATTTCTGTATCCCCTGGAATCTACTCTATTAGGATCATTCAGTTCTTCAAAAAGTCCCGTTTCAATAATTTCTTCCTGCCAGGCTATAGGGACAGCACCTGTCGCAAACTTTTTGAAAAACTTCTTATCTTTGTCATCAAACTCAATTCCTCGTACTTCAGAGAAGTCAGCAATGTCTCCAACATCTTTGGCATAGACAACTGATGGATCTGGCACAAATGGAGGGTCAATAAGGTTTGCCTCTAGCCTGTGGAAATTTATTGTTTTGAAGAAACTATGTTTTCTTGGGTCATCATCTTCATTTCTGCAATAAAGCAAAAGTTTGTTAATCAGTATGATGTTTTGCTCTCAGATGCTCTCAGGTGTGTCTTTGTGTTGCATACATGAGAGTATTTTAAAGTAAGGAGATACATAGAGATACATATATATATATATCTCTCTACCATGCAATATAATTCCTTTTTTCATAACCAAAAAATGTTGCATTGTACAATATAAGCAAAGCTAAGAAGCAGAAAACATCCTGATCCTATTATTCATTACTTTACCTCTCAGGGTAAATTAGTCCGGGCAAGGGGCCATGCAAGAGTTGCAGTGCTGCTTCTGGCAGCGCACTGAGATACCCATATCCAAAGGTGCACTTTAACCACAACTGAAGATATAGCAGGATGCGGAGAGGGAGTATTAGATTTACTGTCCGACAGTGAAAGTCCAGTGGTTGGCTCTATATTAACTAGGATAAGAGTATCTATTAAACTCTAGACTGGGGTACATTGGGTTAATACATCTAGGGACTGACTGAGGAACAACAGTCTGAATAAAACTGACATAAAACTCAGTTATGTCACTCTAATAAACGCTCCCAGTTTTAGTGAGTATGTTCATTCAAACGAACTACTCTTATAAATGAACAAAGATTTTAAGCAAGAGATTCACAAATAATGACATTAGCAAAAGTATGTGTGCTACTCTCACAAACATAATCCTTTATTATATTGTTAAAACTCAATAATAAAATGTACAAAGGACTAAAGTAATTGTAAATACATCTTTTAAGTACATCTTATGAAAAACAACTGCAGACCTCAGGGAGAACTTTTGTTGTAAATGAAACAGTGAATCGAATTGTTTCATTGTAGGCCCACAGAGAGACTTCTAGGATATTCTGATTATAAGAATATTCTGAGCCTCAAATGTGTGCTTGTTAAAGCACGACCAAGGACCACAGCTTTTGAACCGTGCCTCTAGCATCAAGGCATGCAAAGATTGAGTTTTGAATTATAGTGAAAGGAGAAGCAGAGAGGACTACTGTATTTTCTACACATATGCATTCTTTTTTTATATATATTTATGGATGCACTGGTCTTGAAAATGGTAACGTAGGAAAATCAAATTTGTGTGGGTTTTGGCCTCACAAAATGGTAGTTGCTAACATGTTGCTTTTTTCTTTTCCCACTTCCTTACAAAATCATATACTTAGCAAAGTCTAAGCCCTCATATATTTCTAGACAATGTTCTATGAACAAAATGCAATGCACACCTTTGGCAAGTCTTTTTATCTTTACAAATGTGTAGAAGCACCATATAGAAGTAGCAGATTTGTGTGACTATAGAAAATCTTCCTTTTCTAAGACCTTATACCATGTATGCAGAACAGCTTCTCCAGCTTGCCACTACTGCCAGTTCCTCGTATGCTGTCCTGCCATGCTTCTAGACTGCCTTGGTGCTATTCAGGCACAGCTGAGACAAAACTACCAGCTGCCCTCTTCAGCTCCCTTGTTAGAAAATTGTCATTTGGTGCCTCTCCTGCGTGATTCTTCTGAGCAGGTCACCATCAGCCGCTAACCACTGCACACCATCATGACCAGGATGTTAAATCACAGCCTGAAGAACAACAGATGGTGCCATCCGGGCACCCTGGGCAATAAAACCATGACGTTTTCAACCTAAAAGAGCCATATGAACACAATTATGAATGTACAGATTAAGCCAACAGGGATCATGACCTCTGCATATACATAGCCTTGCAAAAGCACCTCCTAACTTAACTAGCTAGTGATAACCAAGTACTTGAGCAGCACTCAAGCCTGATTTGACTTATTTACATTCACTGTTAGCTTGAAGGGCATTAGAGTTGCTGTTCAAATTAGTGCCCTGGGACACTAGCGGGCTAGTAATGCCAATAATCCTACTGGGCAGATGCACTCACAAAAATTTCACTTGATTTGCTTTTCCTTTCTGTAACATAAACCAAAAAGCACTAGAAGCTGGTGAAGTCTCCAGAATGGATTGCTGCAGTGTTTCTCCTCCTGATGTATTTTCTGACACCACCAAAACCATAAAAAGTTTAAAAACATAAAGCTACAGGAACGCCATCTACTGGAACCAACTAACGCATCTTCCAACTAGCTGGACGTGAACTTCAGCTCCTCCTGTGTGAATTGCACATTTACGTAACTTAAATAGAAAGAGCAAATGAACTAATCTAAACTCTGTCAAATTTCTATTCCTCCATTAAAAATCACTTTACAGATCTGGGATTTGAGATGTCAATCCCAAAAAGCTTGAGTAGAGAAAAAGGGTTACATCTTTTCTGAGTTAGCCAGTGACACTTAGTCTTCAATAAAAGAGTGGAGTACTTTAAAAGGTCAGGTGTACAAAGCAAAGCAGCCCTTGAGCAGCTTTAACTTATGCAACAGGCACTTATGTAGCTAACCCATGGTCTTGCTATCCTTAGTAGAATTACAGTGCTAATCTTTACAAGGATGAGCTGTCCTGAATAGTATCACCCTGTTTAAGAAGTACATGCAGGCTTTTATTCTGTACGATGCCCAGGCATGGTATACATCCTATCGTTATGCTTCTCAAAGTACAGCACATAAGAGTAAGACTATCTTAAATAGCAGAAAATTAAAAATAATCTGTGCAATTACCTTTCTGTGTACATTTCTCCCATTGCTGAGAAATAACGTACCAGTAAGCAGATGGAATGATTGTAAATTATTCCCTTGGCAAAGGGAACGTGGTTACAGTAAGTGTATAGTCTGTTGCTGGTTTTGCTTCCTACTTGCTGAATGAACTTGACCAAGTCACTCAGAATGTCTAAATTTCATTTTCCTCTACTCTGAATTTTGTTTACTTCACAAAATCTTGTAAGACTAAATGCCTGCAGAGCATGCTGATTTGTAAAGTAGAATGCTCTAAATGTTTTTGTATTAAATTTATTTTTAAATAAGCTTTTTAAACATATTAAAAATAATACAGATTTTGTATCAAAAAATATTCCATGTGCTGTTGAAAACATTTTTTTTTCCTGCAGCCTTGCAGAGCTGTTGGGAAAACTTGTCAGGCACAAAGAGCTGTTGTCTTCATTTATCACTGGAATAATAAGAACATGTATATTCTTGATATATTACCTTTTGTTAAAGTTAGTTCTTTCAGGCAAATGTGCAACTAACATTTTGCAAAACTATTCCACGTTGTTACAAAATACAAACTTAGAAGACTGTATGTGCATTTTCATTAAGTCCCTGTGTCTAATCCACCTTTAGATTGGAAAAGCACGATACATATATTTGTATTCATAGGTGATTCAAATCATGGTGTATTCTAACAACAGGTACTATTAGTTTCCTTTTAATTTTTTACATTTATATTACATTTCTTTTACTTTGTCTATATTGCAAATGTAGATCCTCAATCTGTCTCACTAGAAATGCACCAAATGATTTTTATTTATATATATATATATACACACACACATATCAGAGGGATCAGAGATATTACAAGTTGAATATGACAATGCTTAGTTTTCCAATTTTCTTCTTATTGAACAGTTACTTGAAATTGCTAAGTCAGGGACACATCCATCAGCCTTTATCAAGCCAAAGCAACCTCTAAAGTCCTAAAAAATGTTTTGCTTTATAAGAATTTGTGCCCAATATTATTTTCCTCCCTTTTCTCCCTGGGATGAGTCAGGAAGAACAGAACCTCTACAAGAGTTTTTTTAAAGCACTTGGGTAAAGCAGAGGGGTTAAGGTCTCTTCAGTACGAAGCCAATGACGCAGCCTTGCAAGTTAGATTATCTACAGGGAAGAGAATCCACACTGCAGATTTGGATTTTTGCCCACATCATTCCAGTAAGTGATACAGCCTAAGATTCTGCATTCAGTCTGCAGTAGCGCAGACACACGTATCTACTTGAATATCCTTTAGCTTTAGGAAAGAAAATGCGAGAGAAATGGGCTGCTCCATTCTCCCAGACCTATATAGACTCTAACCCCACGAAATATCAAGAAGGGAACTCCTATGAGTAGTCTGGGGTGAGGATGGACAACCATGCTATGGCAACAAAATTCCTTATTTCCATATTATCTTCAAAATCTTCCACCTCTCTCTTCCTAGAAGCGAAAGGGAAAATTCAGTACTCTGTAGAAAGTCAGGATCTGACCTCATTTTGTGTAATATGTAAAACAATAACATTGTTTGCAGATTTAATTTGGCTTTTGCTGAGTTTGAGAAGTAAGGCATACCTGCTTCCTAAACGATCCTCTGTATTCTTGGCCAAAAACAGTCGGCAAATATCTTTCGCTTCCTCTGTGAAGTTGTCATGTTCAAATTTCACCTCATCTTCCAGAGTTCTTCTTTTAACCTCATCTTTACTGACCTTTTCTTTGAAATCCTTAAATGGTGTTCGCCCAGCAACCATCTCATAAATACTACAACCCATAGCAAACCAGTCCACAGGATAGCTGTATTCTTCTTCTTTCAGGATTTCCGGAGCCATATAACCATTTGTCCCAGCCTATTGCAAACACACAGACAGATTTACTATACAATGTCAATAACGAAATGCATAGAATTAAACAGATAAGTCTATAATTCTTAAAAAAATATTAGTAATACTACTTATATATTTTGTATCTAGAATCTCTGCATAATTGATATATTTTTCTGACATCTAGAAACTCTGAAGTATAACTGTTTTAGCATACGGACTATTTCTGTCTTTAAACAGCATATGGGAAAACTGTCTTAAATATGCTCTTCAAAGGGGAAACGTCTGTGCAATTTCTGCCTAGAAGTGGTTTCTTTTTAAATTAATGTTTAGCTTGCTTTCTTCTTCCATATTATTATTTTTCCTGTTGAAGACAGTACTGTTAGCTTTGTCCTGTAAACACAACTAGCAATCAATTCAAAAAGATTAAAAAATGACAAAAATCAGACAAACAATCACCCGCTCCCTCCCCATTCGGTGGTTATAAATGGTCCAACACAGGGTCTGCTGCCAATGAGAAAATTCTCATCAAGCCGGCAGCTGAGCTGCATGAGGAAGTTCTCACCCGCACTCCCTGTTGGTTTCTGGAAGGAAGTACTACCATCAAGGGCCAAGAAAAACTCTTAAAACCACTGTAAGAAAGTAAACTGATGGAAATTAAAATTAGTAAATTACATGCATTCAGGTGAAAAACCGGGTTCATATTTCCTAACCAAAAAAAGCTCTCTGAATAAAGACTACTACTATGTACAGCACTAATGGACCCTTCTCCATGAGAAGGGGTGACTGCTTTTTGAGGGCGGAATCTGCCTGCTTCCTTCCCAGACCAGGCCTGGCATGTTCCCCTTGGGGACAGACTGCACAGTGTTCAACACAGCTCTTGCTGCCTCTCTCTCTAGGGAGCTGATTCACCTGGGAGGGAAGAGAGAAGGGCAGCCTCTCTATATGCTTTCTGCTGCACTGTTACATGACTGAGGATGTGAGATTCCAATCGACACAGCATTCCCTCAGCTGGCCCAACATTTCCTGCCACATCTGATGCTGTATCTTATTTTATATATTTACCAGACTCAGCTAACAGTGATAACTATGTCAGAAGTTGCTTGAACTTCTTTTATATCTTTTTGAAATACTGGCACTGATGATATAGTAGTAGTATCATTTAGAATCAAGAATTATGTTTGTGCAAAATCCCATTAAAGGTTATTCAAGATGGTCACCGTTACTGCTACCAGAACACACGCAGTCACAGAGATTCACTCCAAAGCAAAACAGAGTTAGAAAAGGGTAATTAAAACTAGAGCTTATTTGGGCAAATTATATTTGTAAAAAGCACAGCTCAATAGATGAATTTTATTTTAAAGGATTTGGGTAACTCCTGTAATTTTTGCAACTTTAGGCACAGTATCTCTAGGCCAGGGCTCCCTATAAACTTTGGCTCATGCCACTATAAATTATAGCATAGACTTTACTGTAAACGTCTGCAAGAGGGAATATCTTAGCATCAATTACAATATAAGCCTAATGGACAGAAAATTAAATCCAGTTTGTTTTCCCTCTTTGTATTTTTTTTTAGGTATATAGAGCAAAAATCTCCATTTGATTGAAAAACAGAAATGAGATAAGAACAAAAACATCAGCCAGGGTGAAAGCAAAAGAAAAGGTTAAAAGCGGACTCTTGCCTCTCTCACTAAAACCATAAAAGTATAGAGGAGCCACACAGGCATTCCAGCAGTTGATACCATTCCACAGGTAATTTGTACTATTGTTTGCATTGAATTTCTCTAAGTAAAAGCTAATATTGAGAAATAATTTGACAGTTTTAAATTTTTATGTACGATTACTGTTCCATTTGGAAAGGGGGACAAGTGCTTAAACACAGACCGCAGAACCCAGATGCATCTGGCCTCAGAAGACCATGAAACCTGGGAAGCGGAGGAGGGCTTGAATGCAGCAGGAAAAATTTGGTACAAAAGGATTGCCATAGGGCTCACTGAGCGTTAGTGAACACAGGTGAAATAGCCTTCTGGAATATATCTGTCTCTTTTTTTTTTTTTTTCTTCTGGGAAGCAATAAACATTCTTATTTTTAGTGAGATAAAGCTGGGGCACTAATGCCTTGAAGAAGTGATGAGTCATATCATCACCAAAACGTACCCTGACAGCACAGTATGGTCTTTCCGGTAAAACACTACTTTGCTGCAAGTCAGCATCATCATAGGGGAACTGGATAAATCTGACATGGCAAAGTCAGAGTTCTGCGATCATAAACGTGTCTCAAGGCAGCTCCTTTCAGACTGCCTCTCTTTCCTTCCACTTGTGTTCTTTCCTCCATAGCCGCTTTTTCGAAAGAAACAGTTGCCAAGTAACTTCAGTCTCTTCCACCTGCATTTTACACAGAGCCTTGAGTAAGTCACACCATGCAGAAGAATGCTGTGCTTTGACACGGTACTCATGCTTCTCAAGAACAGAGAAAGCAAGACCATACCCACAGATCAAAAAGACTGCATGACCACAATTTAATAGAAAATAGAGATGAACTAACAACAGCTTCCCTTCAGACTGAAGTGAAAGTGTGGGTGCAGTTAGTGTGAACAAGAATTAAACTTCAAAATTCTAAATTAGTAGCACTGAAATCTTTTGAGCTGTTATTGAGCTGATCCAGCTCAATCTGAGAGAAGTCTAGAAACATATATAGTTCCTCTGATATGCCAAATCATTCCAATCCAGAATTTTATGAGAGCTGTTTTTTTCATGGAATTTCATCAAACTTGAACCTGATCTTAAAACGAATCTCTCCCAATCCTGAAACTTTCCTACGATCCGTAACGAAGGACCAGGTTGAGAAGCAGGAATCTCAACCTAATCTCATACGCCCCGAGACTCAAAACCCACGTAAACTTTACCATTATATAGCAGAAACAAACACATTTCACAAGCAGTCAGCAGTGATGTTTAAGGGGGAAGAAACACATAAAAAGCCGGGGGAAGAAACACATAAATCTCTGCAATCTTTATCAAAACAGGAATTCGAAGAAAGGAAGAAAAGAGCTTAAATTTTAGTCTTTTCCACCTACTTCTACATATGTGGAACTTTGGCAAAATCATTTGGGAAGAAAGACAATAAAGCCAGAAGCATTTGCTGTATTAGGGAACACAAAAAAATGGATTATTCAATCCCCGGAACTGGAGGAACATACATCTTTCAAACGACGATTTAATTCTATCTTCGGGCAGTAGGCAGCATTAGAGGGAAGCTAAAGCCTAACACTTCTGCACTAATACTTATGGAAACAAGATGTCAAAAATCAGATCATCTTTCAAGGAAAAGAGATCCTGCGGCGACATGAAAGGCAGTCTCAATGACTCAGGAGAGATTTATTTAAGCAGGTAAAACAGAAGTTTAGTGAAGCGAGTTTTTAAACTCTACTACTCTCTCTAGCACTGGTGGAACCTGAGTAACCAAAAAAAAAAAAAGCATATTAGGTGTAAAATGTACCCACTGATTCCCAAAGCAAAAGTGAACCAAAGTTAAGAGTTAAGGTACTACCAGCAGGCCAAGGAGTAAATAAATATACTGTAAATTATCCTCAAATGTAAAAAGGAAAAAAAGGACAGAAAGCAAAGGAATTAAAAGATATCACAAAAGAAAGACAAATGTGTTATTTTTGAGAAGGGGTCTATTTTCCACGGGCTGGTACTGAGTATTTAATTCAGCTAGAATTATCTGACTATGCATCAGAATGGGTATCTTTAAGTATGGGTTAGTGGTATTGTCTATTACACAAAAAATCATTAGGTTTATATGATTTTGTAGTTGTTTTCACTCACAACAATTTATAAGTAAACTCAGAAGTTGTGTATCAACTGAAAAGCACTTTTTCTTACTAGATCTTCTTTTACAAGGACAAATTTCACTCCTTAATGGAAACAGGCAAAATAAAAAATGCACTCAGAGAGCTGAATTCCCCTGTTGTCAACTCTACACTACTAGGATGTGCGTTGGGTTTGACTGAGACTAAGACCAAGCACATTATTTTCTTCTTTCTTGTAGGATTCCTGATAAGACCAGGAACCATTTGAACACATGTGTTGACTGCTCAAGTGGTCTTATAAAGACACATAAACACACGGAATTACTCCTTCACTGGCCTGGAAGTGTCTAATGGGACACCACTAAAAAAAAAAAACCACAAAGGAGTCAAAGAATGTTATATTTTGCCAACTTTCTTAGAGAAGGTAGAAATCATATGCCATTGCAGAGGCACACAACTTTTTGGAGTCACTGTAACACTAGCTGTTTTTTGCTTGCTCTCCACCTAATGCTGTCTTTTGTGATGATGAGCAAGATGCCTTACTTGTATATGCTGTTTGAAACATAAAAAGTCATTACATTTCAGTCAAATAAATTTTAATTGACTTGCTTTTGAAAAGCGTTAGAAGATCTACTTCTCCCTTTATCTCTGTATCTTGAGAACAACTCAAAATACAATTTTTCAATAATCCTTTAAAATGTAATGTTATCCTTGGATGCACTGGTTGTTCTGTTAAGTGGAATTGTTGCTTTGAGTGTGGTTTGACAGAGCACAGTAGAAATGACTCATCTCAAAGTATACAAATGTTTCTTTTGTGAAATGTGATCCTGCATACATTTTTAAAAGGCCACATAATTATAATCTTTTAATAATACAAGATGTGATCCTGAGAAGCACTAGGTGCACTCAGTTCCCACTACAGTCAACGGGTACCTGGCACACCACAACTCTGAGCAGAACGAGGTGCACAGTGTAAGAACGCTCATACATCCCATTCAGATTGCTGTCCAGGGGAGGGAAAGTCCCTCCAACACTGCTGTTATCCCAGCTTCCAGGTGATGCAGGGGAGAAAGAAACAGAACTCTCTGGAGTTTTCACCAGCACAGAAACAGGCAAATGAGGAGAAACAGGATTTAGATCTCTCTACCTTTTCCCACAGATCTTTGCAAAACAAACTCAATTGATACCACAAACCAAACAGTAAAGCAAACCAGAACGTCTATCTTTTGTTTGCCATGGCAGAAGAACTGTTGAACAGAGGAAAAAAAACAAGCTGAGTTTAGCTCTATCAGCTGTTTCCTGGGGCTCAGTCCTTCCTTCCTCCAAGGGGTGCCACTGCCTGCTTTGTTCTCTTGTCCAGCTGTTCCTCCGCTCCTTCAGCAATGGCCTTAATAGACCCTGCAGGAATGCAGGAACAGACCACAGAAAACTCTCCTCTGCACACGAGCTAACAGGCCCTAGATGTAGAGAAGAACAACTGATCTGCCTCTGTCACTCACTTTACAATGTTCATTTTTCTCCCAAGAGCCACTGTGAGGAGCGTAATTTAAATGAGTCACACAAAATTGTAGTTCTTCAACATTTTCTCAGCACATGCTCATACAGTAACAAGAAGCTAGCTGATGATATGAATAGGCAACTATGTTTTAAAAGAAGATAAAATCAAATCTAATTAGGACAAAAGGCACCCTTGAAAAGTCTTACAGAACAGAGATTTTGGCGTGTTGTTAACGCTCAGCACAGGGAAGGACATTATGATGGGACAGCCCATCATAAACTGATGGGCTACTGATTCAGAACACCACAAGAAGAACGCTTCAGAGTACCAGTCTCAGATAATGAGAAAGCCTGTATAGGAGCTTAGGAGCCACTGAATCCCACATGCTTACGTAACATTCAAGATCAAAGTTTTTTTCATTTTCACACGGGGATGTAATTTTAACAGGGGAAGCTGTCTGCCTTAAAAAATCCCACACAGATAAAAGCACAACAGGGACAAAGCAAATTTCTGCTATATTAGGAAAAAAGGAAACAAAATTGCATCTGGGTTCAAAGTCACTAACTGGAGTAGCAAAAAAATGCACAATTGGTTTTTACTCTTTTAAGCCTGGACATCAGTAGTCACTGAAATCAAGGAAGTTGCACAAATGAAAGAGAAAGCCATGACCGTGACAGTAAAAGCAGGCTGCCCTTGTGCTCACGCTTGGGAAGAGAAATAGACAGTTACAGCATGTTTTCCAGTTTGGATTCATGCTGTATGCAAATCAAAGGGATAAACGGCTTGAGGAAAGACAGGCCAGTAACTGGGTACCAATTTTAACTTTGGACTCTAGAGCATCTCCCCACTTTCTTCCCATGTGATCACATGTAAATCACTATCTTGGCCTCAGATCCCCACTGGAGATGGAACCTGCTAACATCCCCACCTTGGTGAAGTGTCATCAGAAGAAATACGCATTCATAGTGAAGCAACCAGACATTACTGGGATGAAGCATACAGGACAAGCAGAACACTTGGTACAGGCTCATAACCACACAATTAGAATCCAAGAATTATTAGGGTTCTCTAGTCTTCCTGTAACATAATTTTCCCTTTTCCTTTAAACTTCTCCTGACCATTTCCCATCTATAATGTGGGAATAATAATACTTCAGAGATGTTTTTGGTTCTATTATTTAATGACCATAGAATATTCCAGAAACAGTATTAATAAGGGATAAAATTCTCCATCTACTTAACTCTGTATATATTTTAGGAAGCTCTTCACAACGAATGCAAATACAGTATCGTAACACAGCACATAGGTGGCTTTCTCAAAAAGCGGACATCAAAGAGAAATTCTGCGCTCAGTGCTAGTGTGATGGAGTGAACGGAACTGCAAGGTGCCCTGAAGGGTACTGGCCCTCCAGTGTAGTTATAGCCCTTGCACATTAAGCAGTGCAAATGGCAATGAGGCCTGGATGGTTATGGGCTATCAATGAAATCCACGGGCTTTCATCCACCTTACCTTTCAGGATTATGACTATTGTCGGAGGCACAACTCTTTTACACATAAACCCAGGAAGACGGTTAGTGGCTGAATCAGACCACAGGCCCATATGGCCAGTTTACTGTCTGTGAATTGGAAAAAAAAAACGGATGCACAGGGAAGACTATGGGAACCTGGTGTGCACAATGATACGTCCCTAATACTTTCCTAGACTTCAACCGTCTGCAGTTCAACGGCTTCCAGAGACAGAGATGGTTTCTCTCAACAAAGTTGTCTTCTATCAATTGTCCACCCTCCCCCCCTGAACCTAGATAAATTTTTAGACCCTACAAGATCTTTGCAAATGAGTCCTGGAGCTTAACTACACATTGCATTAAGAACCACCTCCACACATTCTGAACCTGCTACATTTCACTAGTGGATATTAAACTTGAACAACAAGCAAAACCAAGCCCACAGTTTTCACTTGCTTGTGCCTGTAATTTCAAATTTTATTTTGTCTTCATAAAAAAGTCATTGTACGTTTGTTAACTGAAACTACTCATCACAGTAAGTGGAATGTCACACATGGTCCAATACGAAACGAAGTACTACATTCCTCATCATCCCGTACCTTACAGTTCCTGCAGTACTGCTTCTGGTCAGAGCTGTCAAATCACCAGTTCAAAGAATTACATTGCCAATGTAAAAGTCAAATGTTGCATTTCTTACCCAACAAAATAAAACCATCTTTGACAATGTGGAACCAACAAGTGGCCCACCAGATGATTTACCAAAGAGATCATTCCAGAATATGTATTATTTTTTATAGTAAATAATGAGCTTCAAGAGACAAAGGGACTAAACAGTAGTATTTAGTACTTACACAGCATTTTTCATGTTCAAAGAGCTTAATTAAGCTTTCTACCAGCTCTAGGAACTTGCTAAGGAATCTTATTTTTTTTTTTTATAGAACACGCTATAGCATTTAACTGTCAGATTAAACTGAATGCAGAGCAAGGTTAAAAGTCATGCAAAGAGACCTGATGTTACATCTTAAAGAGCTCCAATGTATTTTCCCAAACAGAAGAACATGTCTCATGGGTGGCATGCCCTGTGTAAGAAAAGCATTTCATGGCACACATTGCATTCTCATCATTTTAGATGACAACAGTATCCTTTCTGCCATCTCCAAAACTGCAGGAGGCAGAATGATCCCACAAAATCATTTTTGCTCCCTTCACTCTTATGATCATGGCATTCACAGTGGATAAGGTCGGATTCTGTAAAGTACATGTTTCCAAGATTAAAAAAAATCTGAAATACCTATCGTGATGATGCACTTCATAACAATTGTGATTATCAAATTTTATAAGAACAAAGTTCTGCTAATAAAACATAATCAATTTTGTCATAATGTGTCATACTGAAAAATGCATAAGCAGCATGGTGGTTTTGAAACTCTAAAATAGCAGCAAGTCACTCTAATCCTGAGCAAATGAAGGGCTGTCATTTTTCAAAGTGCAAAGGAAGAATCAAGTTTTACAGAATCTTATTCAATAAGAATGCCATGTGATAACGACCAAAGGTCAACTTGCTGAGTTATTTTTTATTTCACAATTCTAGACCCTCCCCCTGCTTCTCAACTGCCTTGAAATTAAACTGCAAGTTTAGGAACATCTAAATAGATTTCCTTCTATTTTCCTAAGAAATAGAATCTTACAATAAACAAACACACGGGAGGGCAAAAGGACATTGTGAGTAAGATTTTAACCAAAACATGTTTTTCCTATAAAAATATTATGATGTCCTTCAAATATAGAAAACATAGGACAGGAAAACTGTGAAGAAGCCTGAAACCTCTGAAGATATGAATCCACTGTTACAAACACTACAAAAATATGTTTGTCTAATTTTTCACAGTTATTATGTCAGTATTTAAGCTCTAAGCTCACACGCATCTGCACAAAAGTACTTTATAATTTACATCCAACAGTTGCTTTGCACAAAAGCCGTATGCAGTAAGGGCAGAAATTTCTTCCTGAAATAAACAGCAAATATGCACCGACTTCTGGAAAAATGGAATTAAGTCCCCTATACCGGGATATGCAGAGGAGATGAGGGTACTAAACATGCTAACTTTTCTCACAACCATTCTCAGGAAATTGAATAGTATTACTCTTTTGGATAAGGGCAGGAACATTTGATTCACATACAACAAGTGAATTTTGAGTTGAATGTGAAATAGTTGCAGAGACTTCAAGAAAAAAGATGCCAGGTTGAACTGTTCAAGTGGAGAAACTGTGGAGGCTCTTCATTTCTGTCATATGCAAAAAAGAACTAGTTCCACTATCAATCGAGTGAGTACACAACCAGACAAAACATTTTGTCTATGCAAAAGCCATCTTTGCAGGCTCTCAGTTTCTCCTTGTTGCCTATTTCAATTATATAAGACATAGAGAATATCAACATTCAAAAAAGCATAATTTTAAGATACAATCTAGTTTACGCACAGTATGATCAACAGATCAGAACAGATGCTACAGGCACATTTGCACAAAAAGTCATAATGATATAAAAAGTCGTAAATAACTACAGTATCACTGCCAAAAAGTTTATCTCTGTTTCCAGTGGTGTCAGGAAGAACTCTGCCGGAGTAAGCATGCATATACATATTTCTAGGCAGACTGCACAGGTATACGTGTATATCAAGAGAAGATCCCATATAATCCATGTTTGTTTCATGAAGAAAAAATACATTGTAAGTAGCTTTCAACTGTCTTCTATCTCTCCTATTTTCAAGACTGTTACTGTTCAAACTTGTGGTTTTAAATTTTTTTTTTTGCAATTTCTCCATTCTAAAGCCAGCTAGCACTTCACAAATACAAATCAGCACACCTTAGTGAAATTAAAGTTTTCTAAACTCTGTACTGTACCAATTACTTACAACTGCCTATATATGTTAAAAATAACATTCTAATGCAAAGCCAGATGTTTCTACTTCCTGCTTTAGCAATATAAAAGAAAGAGAGAAAACTAAGGCTGGGCGTCCAACTCTTTCTAGACCTTTGTAAAAAGTATTGTTGCTGAAAGTAAGGTATATATTATATTATAATAGTTACAGACAATTGGTATAGAGCGCACAGATATTTCTCAAAAAGGAGTATATGTAATGACAATACTTCAAGGGTATCAAGGCTACTTCTTCAGTTATGTAAGTATTAAATCATCAGCTGTGCAATGCTTTTTGTGCAGCATAAACACATTTACTGTATAAGACCAGCACAATAAAGTCTAAACCTAAAATTCAAAAAACCTTTCCATCTACAAAGAAAATAATCTTTGGCTGGTGAACGGTACATAAACATTATAGTTTCCTAGAAATCTTCACCGAAAACTTGGAAAAACCCTAAAGCAGGAACTCATCAACTAGCCTATCACTTGTGCCATGTGATAATCTAATAATCTAATAAGATATAAAAAAGAGATTTATGGATCCTGCAGCTGATGTATGAGTGATATGCATTTATTTATACATGAGAGGCTAGGCATGTTTTTGATGCTTTGAAAGCAGAACAAATGTATCTTTAATGGCTTGCACACTCATGAGATGTGTACAAATCTTGCCGAATGCATGGAAATACTGTATTTTTTGCAATCTCTAATGAAATATACAGATAAATCCATATCTTACATACTATTCAACCCTGTATAAGGAACGATGAAAGTCATCATATGATGTTTCTACTTCATAAGATACAGCGAAAAAAGACATAGAAAAAAGGGGCAGGAAAACACTGCTTTGTTTTACTGCCTACGATGCACAGGCACAGCCAAACACACGGAGATGAACATCTTTTAAGCAGGTGCCTAAGATCAGACATCTACTCCACATTTGTTCACTTGGCTCGTCCTGATGTATAAAAGCTATGGAAAAGTTTTCTATTTTATTTTGCTTATTTACAAGGAAGATCCACTTAACACTTGAAGAACTGGAGAGATCATGAAAAGACTCAGGAAGAAAACCATAAATCTCCAAGAGATTTTGAAACAGTTGTTGAAAAATCTTTAAATATTCTACTTTAGCATCTATTTAGTTCACATGTGCAGAAAAAATTGTGGAGGAAAGTGCTCTATTTAAAAAAATGCACCATTCTGCTTCCTCATCTAAGAGTATGAGACTAAAACAGGATCTCCATACTCAGAATGAGTATCATCTCATAATAAAAGTAGTTTTCTGAGTACAAGGATACCCTGCATTGTAGAAATATGTGAGTAATCTGTTAAAATATGAGCCAGAAAAGCATATAATTATTTTTCCTCTGAAACTATTCAGGAAAACAAGGAATTCAACAATTGCTGCTACTGATATTTCTAAGATTAAAAACGAGAAAGAAAATGAAAGATCAAACAACTCAAACTCATAAGGTTTCATTAGACAGCATGAAAAAGGAAAAAAAAAATCCAACTTTTCTTCTTAATACATCACCTTACAGAAAGACCACAATAGATGCAATATTAAAAATGATTTCTACCTTACATTTAACAAATAAACTGTCTTAATTCTTCATAGTATGTGTAAGACTGGCTAAATAAAATTTATCTTAACAGATGAAATAAATGACCATTAACTGTGCCAGACAGCTACCCCATGTTTTCATCTGGTACTAGGGATATTGGTTAATTACTTTGACTAAAGCCAAGTTAGGTATCATTCTCATAGTGCAATAGAACAGTATTTTAAGTACGGTATTGAAGAACCAAGTCATAAGAGAGGGCTACAAGGTTACAAGGCTTTAAAGTCAGAACTGCTGGAGATATGAATGAAGCTCCATGTATTACAACATCCATCAAAACAGAAGGATCCTTTGCAAACGGATAAATAAATTTAAATGAGAAAGATATATGTTACGGATCAGTAGTATTTTCCCTATAATTAGTGACTGAAAATTGTAAGCCTTAAACCTTCTGTTCAGACCATCATCCAAAATCTAGAGACAGCTTTATGATGGTTAGGCGCTTCACTCAGATATACACCGCAACACAGATTTGGCCTGGAGAAACATCTTTTCTGCTTTAGCTTATAAAGTTGCCCTTATAAAATGGTGTACACAAAATGGCGCAACTGATTTAACTTAATTTAATAAATCTGCCTTGGAGCCATACATCTTTTGTGGTGAAAAAAAATCAAACCCATACAAATATCTTCTCTCAAGATATTTTCAAAGTTGTAACAATTAGGTAGTTATACTCAAAAAGCATGCAATGATGTAAACTTTCTGCCAATTTTAAGTCACAATGTAACTGTGATTAGTAAACAAAAATTAATTTAACAGCACCATTTTTATTTTATTACATGGGTACATGATGAAGCTGAATACAACCAATTTTGTAAAGGTGTTTTTAGGTCTTTCTGTGCATGGCATTTCTATAAATAAGAGTAGTACCTAGCTCATATAATGTTTTTTAGTAGCAGCTTTCAAACTCAAATAGGGTTAGTGTACAGAAATGCAAAATAATACTGGGAATTATTAGTCATTTAACTCCCGCATAGTTATACTGAAAATGAAAAAAAACCCAACATTATTTTTCTTCCTTCTCCTATTTCAATTTCCTGTATGAATTAAACTGCCTTTAACAGCAATTCCTTATAGCACACTACAATCATGTACTTTATTATTCATTGCAATTTTTGCTCTAATAAAGGCACCCATGTAACAGTGAACAGTGCTTCTAAAAACAGTGAATATCAACAGAAGAAAAATCATTACAACAACTCGATGACTTTGTAATAGAAACTGAGGAGGAACAACTGCCTTGTCCACTACTGCTTTGAGGCTTTGAGATTCTACCCTAATACCAACAGAAGTGGTCCGACATTTCTAAACACATTCTCCCATTTGTTGGGGGGTGTGTGTGTCTGCCAAACCCTACACGTCTACAAGTTGTAAAAATTGCCCTTGAACAAAATTACTTTTTCTGATAATAACAACTGCATGCATCTATAACCTGCAACCACAGTAAGGGTTATAGCTTTGGGTTCACTGATCAAAATGTCCTCTTCAAAAACAACACAATATTCCCATTTCACTTAAGTTATATTCAAAAACCTGCCCTAGCTTTCAGAGAAACTTTATTTTCATGTCTAAAACACACTGTAGCCTCATTTTAAAATTATTTTACATCTAAAAATACATCAATTTCTGTATCTTCTTTCACTGAGAACTAAAACCACTCTTATTATAATTTTTTTTAATTGCCAGGAAAAAAAACATATCCCTCAAACTACAAATTACTGTATTAAGCAACAATGTCAAAAGATGTGTGTACTTCAAGCACGATGCAAAAGATTCCCAGCAGGTCCTCTCCCTTCTACTGAATTTCTATTTCTGAAATACAGAGTAACTTGAAAGACTTGAGGAGTTTAATATAAGGCAGTTAGACCAGTTTATAATGTTGCTTCTGTTTCTTCATATTCTTAGTATATTTCAGACACATTCACTCATTATATACATCTTCAAGCTCCAGACACCTTGAGAGAAATTTGCTTTTCTCATAGTTAAGTTACACGAATACATCCTTCTTTTGTAAACCTCATGACAGTATTACAAATCTGGGTTAGTTTGGGATGACCACAGGCACACCTGAAGTGCTGCACAGTCTAATTCACACAGCAAAACCCAGTTGGTCATCCATCTCTTTCTTCCTACACATACACACAGGCATGTACATTTGCAAACTGCCATCAAGTCTGCTAACTTTTTCAGGAATGAATTTCTGGGCGGAGGAAGGCTGGCGATGGTTCATTGTGCAGCACCATGAACACCTGCAATAAAATCAGTAGCATCACCTAAGAGTAATCTGGAAGAAAGAGCAATTTGGAAGAAACTGCATTCTTCTAGGAGCAAAAACTGAACATGGAAAGAGTCCTATCTTTGACTGCAGCTCATCATATAAGCAATTAACTGGTTAAATTCCTGACTACGCACTATTGCTCAAGGCACAAGGCATCTGTGTTAGCCTCTCTAAAATGACTGGTATAAGAGTTTATCTCAAGAGAAACAACAGGTCAATTTGATTCTACCATTTCTGTGCAAAAGAAGTTACTTTACCAGATAGAGCACCTAGAGAGTTAATTAACCAAATCTTCTTACCGCCTGTCTTTTAGAATGAAATGACCACGTAAGGTCTTCAGCAAACAACAAATCCCAGGGAATTAAGTCTTGGGCTCATAACGCATTACAAATAGAACAGCTTCCCTTCCCACTGCCTGTGTTCAATGAACTTGTACTCACCCTCTGAGTGATCCTTTTTCCCTCTTTGACTTTCACTGCCAGTCCCAAATCAGACAGTCTGCAATTACCGTTATCATCCAGAAGGACATTTTCTGGTTTCATGTCCCGATACACAATCTTGATGGAATGGAGATGCAGAATCCCACAGGTGATCTGAGCTGAGTAATAGACGACCCTGTTCATTTCCAAACCCCTTTCTCCCACATTGTAGATGTGATACTTCAGATCCCCGCCATTCATGAGGCTCATGACAAGACACAGATGGGTTTTGTTCTCGTAGGCATAAGCCAGTGTGACTATGAAAGGGCTGTTAACCTTCTCCAGGATCTCTTTCTCCAGTAGCGCCATCTTCTCTCCACCCTTCTTTTTCAACCTTTTCTTATCCAGTTTCTTGCAGGCATACATCTTGCCAGTATTCTTCACCTGGATGGCACAAACCTAGAGATGCAAGATGCACAAGGAAAGGTAATGAAGGTATTTTACATACATACAGACTGGAATATCAAGGGGAATACCCCCACAGGAACTGAGGAATCACAGATTCCTATTAGTAGCTGCTGATGCTAACTTCCGTGGCAGAGTATATTAGCAGAGAAAAAACCAAGTATATAATCTTTTCTGTTCCAGACCAGTATATGGTGGGCCTTACGCAAAGTTCTTGAGGACACCGCTAGAAGACATGTATTAGCAAATAGCCATTTGCTGACCATGAGAATAAGCGGCATATACAGCTTGCATGTCAAAAAAAAGATAGCCTTATTCATACTGTGTTTTGGGAACAGATCTTGATCTGTGCTGTTCCCTAAACTGCGCCTAGGAATTACCTGGTCATGTGTGAGCTAGCACAGGCTAAAATGGTGCCAAGGAGCAGACTAATAATTAACTGTATGGACAGTCATGCAAGCTTTCGTAAACAAGGCTGCTTTTTTACTAGCATAGATACAGAATATAAAAATTTTAGAGTCGCTCTTCACTAACAGGCATCTGGAGCCTGTATCATAGTATAGATAACAAACTCAGTCTAATTTCTGGAAAATGGACAATTTGAAGCAGCAAGTTTTGCAAAACCTTAGGCAATTTCTTAACCCACTGCCAAGTTCCTCTTTGCAAGCCCACCTGCTGGTCTTAAAAGGGGATGACCCATATCCTTAAAAGTACAGCTCTTACCTCTCCGAAGCCACCTTTGCCCAGCACTCGGAACTCATAGAAGTATTTCTCAGTTACCGGCTGCTTCTCAAAAACTTTCCATTGGAGGAATTTGTCATAGAAGGGGCTGGCCTGGAAGTCCTGGAAGGGCTTGCCTCTAAGGAAGAGTTTGGTTTCCTCCTTGGCCAGCTGCATGACATTTTCATAGTCTTTCGCAGTCGCTGTCTGGCACTTGCTGGCCAAGTCAGAGCTCATGAAAGCCAGATAGTTTTTGGAATCTGCCTTAAGAAAATTGGTGACCATATTCTCCATAGTACTGCTCTTGACATTGTCCTCTGCCAATTCCCAGTTTGACAGCTCATCCAGGAAGTCCCTAGCTACCAAATGTTCTGGCACTGTCTCTAAGAAGTCTCTGAATAATTTCTTGCCAATGGGCTGCTGCTCACAGATGCTGTCATAATCAGCAGCAACAGACTCTCTAACCTCGCTGCATTGATCAATCCTGGGCAGTGAGAGGCTCTTACGTCTCTTTTGCATCTCCTTGGTGTCTCCATCTCCACTCTTCCTTGCCTGCAGATAGGCTGTGTTGGCAATCAGGTTGTCAAGCCCCCCCATGTCACACATCTTGGCAAGCTCTTTGGGTGACAGAGCCCAGTTGAGACAAAATGAGTAACTGGCCCAAGTCCTGTGCTGTAGCTGCCCTGCACTTCCTTCTCCCTGCTAGTAGTGTGTGGGGTTCTGAAAAACACCAGAGAGACTAACTGCTTTTGCATTAAGTACCTCTCAAGGATTTTCACTAAGTACCTTTAGGTATATGCACCATTTGTGGAAAGTGACTGGTAAGAGGTTTCTCTGTAAGGAGCTTTGAGTTTGCTATGTATAGCTAAGAGATGACATTCCAGGCGAACCTTCTCACTGACAGCACCAAATGCACCCAGTTCAGCTGGTGTTTTTCACAATGGGCCTGGATAACCTTTAAATGTACCAAGATTCCTCTATATGCACTGTCCCTGCCTACTGAAAACACGCACACATTCCTCTCTGCAAATCACACGTACTGCAAACTCAGTGGCACTCTGGCCACAGTTAACACGACAGCCTCATATCTCCCTCGCTTGATACAGAGAACACCAATGTACCAAGAATTACCTAAGTTGGGCTCTGGTTTTATAAAAAGCTTTTTTCACACATCTGTCATGCCTGAAACAGAAGCTGACACAGATGAACATGAGTCATTGAGCTTTAAATTATCACACAATTCAGTGCTTTGAGCATCCACACTTCCAAAACTCAATTTATGCTCAACATCAATGACTCTGAGCTCCACAAGCACTCTGTGCAAACCTTGATGCCTCATGTGGCTCTATCTGAGCAGACTACGTGCAGAGGCTAAGACCTGCTGCTGGTCTAAAAATAATGATCTCTATATATGAAACAATATATAGTTCTGACTTTATCTCCTACCCATAGAAAAACACTTCAAACAGCTAGGCAAAACTTGCAAATACAATTTTATATGTCATTGCGGCCTCTCATTTTCCCTGGTGAGCGTTATGACAGTAAGTGGCAGGATGAGAAGGTGGCAACTGCGTGTGGCTGAGGTGGCATCAAAGGGACAAAGCTGATTATAATCAAGCGAAGGCAAATTCCATCTGACTTCACTCACTGTCTGCCTACCAGGAAGCCTGTGCCCCATTTTTTTCCCAAAAGAATAAAAACCAGGTGTGGCACTTACTGGGCTAAGCCCCCTTCTACTGTGGGGTCATGTGATTTGGCTGCTAAAACTTTAACTATAAGGACGGTATTATGGGAACAGGAAAAGCAGTTCCATGATTCTTCTAGTAGCAATGCAGTCAAGCTGTACTCTTGAGGTCAAGGTCAAGTTTCCTTTTCTCTTCTTTCACTCTTAGAGCAAGATGAAGAGCTGAATCACAAACGCTAAACATTAGGAGTAACAACAGGCACCTCTCAGACTCCCTACAGTAACTGCTAAGCCCTTCTCAGCTGCTTTTTGTCACTCTACTACTATGTAGTATTTTGTTTTTACATGCTTAATCCTGTCTGCATTGAATCCATTTGGCATATAACTCATGCTTATACTCTACAAAATTACATTAGAAGTGTGTTTTTCTAGCTGTGACTGAGAGGGCCATCCACTGCGAACTGCTATGTGTGCACGAGAACGCGGTGTACTCTAAAACAGAGTATTTTAAAGTCTTGCTTGTACAGCAATTGCTAATTCTGCCAGGTGAATGCAAGCATGAGGCAGGAGAAGGTTACATAAAGGGCTAAGTAATGCAGCCAGCGGAGTACGCAAAACCAAAAAAAGTCAAAGAAAGAAAAGCGGAAAATGATGCCCACAGCAACACATTTCTGTAACAACCTGGGTACAGAAAGGCAAGAAAGGAGGCAATAAAAGCTTTAATTTTAGGTCCTAAAATTCAGCAGGGTCTCTTTTACGTTTAGCAAGAATGCTACCACAGCTCAAACTTACAGTAGTAGTATGAATGGCTGGAAGTTCGGGACCTAAAGGTGAACTCAAGCTTACACCAGCTATTGATTTATTAATGTCTAAGCAAATCAAGAAAATTCCTAGTGTTTATGGTATCTGCATAAGAAAGACATATTCACAGCTCCAAAAATAATTCTGCTCTGTTAATGAGAATCTTTTCCAATATCTATAGGACATAAGCTTTCTCTAAAAGAACATAACTTCATAAAAAACAAAGTGTAACAATATGATCTTTGGACACATATTCATTACTCCAATCACTTTTGAGAGAAGACTCTTGCTAGATTTGCTGAATTATCCAAATCTGCCCAGCATTCATTAAACAGTGGAGAAAAGTAGATCAGCATTAGTCGACAATGGCTATTTAAGTTAGTATTACCTACTGATAAAACAGTATGTTTGGGTGAGAAGCAAAACTGATTTATTTTGCACGTACAATAGGTGAACAAACTCAGGACTAAAAAGGGGTATGTATTAAGAATTATGCTAATGGAGTATCAGGGTATAATTTGGAACAGAAGAAAATTTCTCTGATGCAAGGCCCACAGAAAGACTGGGACTTAAGCTAATCTTCTCTAAATCACAGAGAAAATACGCAGGACTTAAAATTAATTACTTTGTATTCTAGGTGAACCTCTAATAACTGGTCAACAAGATGCTCGTAATACACAAATAGATATACACAAATATCAGCTGCTTTGATTTCAACACTAACTTTCCTACCTCATTTGTGTAAACCGTTTGAGCCGACACTTTGGAAAACTTTTCTACAATTATAATTCTCAGCTACTCTTGTCATACACGTGACATGAACTGAAAGCAGGGTGAAAATTCTTTGGTACTTTCTATATTCACCTATAAACCAAAGCAAAATGAAGAAAGAATTCCTCTGGTGGGACTAGACGGAATTAAGAGAGGTTAGAGGATGGAGTCTAGGACCTAATTCTGGCAGAGAAAATAGGTGGTAGATAAGATAAAGTTTAACTCCTACAGCTAAAAATTATTTCCACATCCAACCAGATTTGTTTTTGCGATCATTTTAGAAAGAATCCTTCCACACAAACAGAAAACCTAAGATGAAATACTCCACAACAAAGTAATTGCTATATGCACTTCATTACTACTGCTAACCTATTTTATATTTGTTTTCAATTTTAAGACAGACATCGTCTGGGATAATAAGAACAAATGACATATACTGTGACACAGAGGATTTTTTTTATCTCAATGTGCAATGAGACAAAAGCTGTATTTAAAAAATTCAAAACACTTTAAAAACAAGATTACAAGTATTAAACAAAACCACAGTAAACTCCGCATGTATGCTTGATGACACAAAGGTTGCCATTGGAACTACTTTATATAGTGAAGATAAACCTCTTTAAATATACTTAAACAGAACTAGATAGAAATACATCTGCTGAGAAATGCACTCATCTTAAACATTTAAGATGATAATTTTGAAGTAAACAATGATATGCATATAATATTGCTTCAGTTTTGCCCAGGTTTATTAACCATTTTATTAAGCCTGAATTTCCTACAGACTTAAAGCAGTAATTCAATACATTATATATATTAAACCCCCCCCCACATCATATGTTCAGATTAACAGTAATTACTTTGGATATTTAGGGAAAAGACAAAGTCAGAGGCAAGCAATTAAATATTTGTAAGAAAAAAAACATGATTCATAGAAAAAAGATGGTAAGATTTCCACAAAAATGAAACAATGCTTCCCCCCACTTTCAAAACATTGTAACCAATGAAATAACGATTAAAAAATTTCTATTAACTGAATTTTCATGAAACTGTAATTTAACATTTTTCCTTATGTTTAATTAGCATCTGCTCTTCTTGGAATACTTCAATAATCAGTTTTGTTCGCTTTCTATTTTAGTCAGCTAGCCAGTGAGGTTGTTTAAGCCCCTAGTTAACTGATATCAAATACCTGTCTTTGTACCAAAAGTCTCTGGATTAAAAATCTGTCTCCATGATCTTTAACTGAAATATAAATTAAAAAATTATTAATTTGGTTAAATTTTAATACTGTGACTGTAGAAATTATGTATAGAATATACTACAGCAACAGACTTAGAGATACAACATAAAATTTTCTAAAGTCATAAAGAAAAGCTAAATTAGAAATGTTTAGTGTGATGGAAAAAGCACATAGCAAATGCTTTACACAATACTAACTTCAGATTAAAAACCACAACACTTTCTAAAAAACTCACAGACTGCGTTTTTGTATACAATATTACTTACAAAACAATTTCTTTATCCTGACAGTAAACTATGCAACGGATCAGACTTACAGGTAAGGTCATGCTTTCAAGTTAGTTCATTTATCTATGCAAAAATATTAAATAAACTGTATTTATAATCTGCACCACCACATTTCTATGCTCCCACACAGTTAACACTCAAAATCGTAACAGTCACATTTGTCAATGTAGTGTCTCTCTTTTTTCAATTGTGGAAATATCTGCAGTAAGACTGACCATTGCCTCTTCATACAGCAAAGAGGACACAACAAAACCACACTGTTCTTGTAGCAGATAAACTAAATAAATCGCGCCATGACTGACACGTCCCATTCTTTTTCATGAGCATATGGCATAAGACACACACTATTTCAACAAGTTAAACAAAGGAAAAAAAACTTCCAGTGTTTTTATTTGCCTATTCTCTGGACTACCCAGTCCTGCTGGCAGAGGGGACAGCGATTATTCTGTTTCACCCACAAGGACATGCAGCAATTGTGGAAGGAATGATTGCATTCTCCCCAAACCACTGAAAGAGAAGAAAGAACATGTTCCAGTCACACTCAGCTGTCCAATCAACACCTACAGCAAAGTCCAAACTACCATTCTCAGATGTTTATAACCACCGCAAGCTTTAGAGACAAAACGGGTCATCACAGATTTATCCACTGAGATTGGATTATTATGATCATTCTAATGATAGTCAATTCTCTGTCACCAATCCTTCTATTTATTTCCAATTACAAAAAAAGAAACTCATATATTCTCATCTTCTTGCATAAAGTGACATAGTTTTGTGACTATATAAATACATTTATTCGTTCTGTCTAGGAAATAAGTGCAACTATCTAAGTTCTTCACTTTATCTTCCCCAGTACCAAAAATACAGCCTGTGTACTACTGACGTAGTATCACACAAGAGTGTATCACCAAATTCTCATCTGAAATGCAGTGCTTAAGCTTAGACGTATGATACCAAGGAGGCACTTCTGACACGGTATATAGCCTCAATATGGGATCTTAGACCAGAAGTTATTCACAGACTACAATTATTTCAACACAACAAAAAGGGTTATCTATTGTCCATCTACTCCTGAATAATGTTAGTTACTTTGCTTTGTTCCCTTATTAGTTCACATTTGCCTTATTGAAATACAAAGGTATCAATCAAAAGAGTGTGGTAAATTACGCTTTTTTTCCTCTCTGACTATTTTAAATAGGATACTTAGCAAGCCAATTAAGATACCCGAAACAGGAAATTCGTGTTGTCATTAAAACAATCATCAAAACCAACAGTGGATTAAGTTTGAGACAATATACTGCAAAACAGAAAGAAAGGGTGTGGAAAGGTTTACCACTGGTTTAAAAGTTGACTGAAAGGTTTAAATCAAACTCCTTGAGACAATTTTCACTATTTCCAATTTAAATATATCACAATTAAGTTAAAATTTGATATTGTATACATTGGTATGCAACTCACTGTGTGTTTATGTTTAAAGAGCACTATAGCAAACTCAGGTGATTGCACTTTTCAAATAAAAAGTGAACAAACAAGCAATTGCCTCCACTGTGTCTGAATTACTTGGAAAAAACCCCACCACTTTCTAACCCAGACCAACATTTATTTCAGAACAGAGGATTTTTATTGGTATTATCATTGTGTCTTACGGCATGCATCTCAGAAGAAAAAGAAGTTGCCTTTTTCTACCCACTTCAGAAGTGTACATTATTATCTTCTCAATTATGTTCAGGGTGAGAGAAACTTAAGTCTTCCAGTTGCATATGTGTGGACTGCAAATTTGAAGCTGTTTTGTTCTATAGCACGTCTGAAGTGAAAACTAATTTTATCAGTCCTCAAAAACAAAGCATAAATTATTACTAATTTTAAAAGATGACACAATACAGAACACCAGTTTACTTTTGAACATTAATAAAATCATATTCCCTTCAAACTTTAACATGCACCCTACTGAGAGAAGCTTCAAGTGAAAAACAAGCGAATGAAATCACTACATACCAACACAATCTTCTTGTTTGTTTTCAGCTTGACATCTAAGACAGGCATCTAAAAGTAAACAAGAACAAGAGTCAATTTGATTCTCAGGATTCCATCTTAAGAATAGGTTTGTCAGAGGAAAATATAAACTCTAAAACCAATTTACAAAGGTAAAAATCCTAAGTTTTGATGTCCAGTTCAGCCCTTTAACATAAAATAAGCCCCCCTACATTTTTAAACAGTGCACATGACAATGAAATATTTATCTGAAAGAGATCAGAAAACTGTCCAACAAGTTTTGTTTATTTTCCATTGCTTTGGTATTTTCGTAACTTCTGCTGAAAAAAGCCTTCTCCATTTTGTAGATATAACAACCACAAGATGTGTGCCAAGGCACTCACGCATATTAAGAACAGAGCAAGCAAAGCCAAACCCTAATTACAGGACTTTGTTTTTCAGATGTCTGCATATCCTTTTAAGGAAATCATTCACAATTTTTATTTTTTTTTAGGCTGTACATCTCCCACCACAACCCCCACCTCCTACTACTTTTTATATAGCAGTTTTCTTTAATAAGCACCTGCCTGTAATTTTCACAAGTCACACACACATGCAAATATATTGGTCAATTTAATTACATAAATGAATAGATAAATATCGAACAATATCTAATTCAAAATAGTTATCATTTTTATGCACTGCAGTCCATAGCTATCTGACAGGTTCAGGACTCAGTAAGATACAGAAGTGACAACTTCCAGGCTTAGTACTGTGCCACACACATACAGTGGAAAAATGCCTTTGTTTCGCCTTTGCCCCAACACAGGCTGCCATAGACGTATGTGCACATACCGTGCATGACAGAAAGCGTTCAACTATCAAGCAAGCAAACACACCTTCACCCCCTCCAAAGAAAAGGTAACAGTTTAGACGAAAGTGTCCTGCAGGTTGGACCTGGCCTACATGTTACTAGTTGGACAACAGTTTCCTAGAAGACAGAAACATAATGTGCTACCGGAGTTTAGTTTTGACTATTTTTGCTTTCTCTCCCAGATACAACCGGTACTTCTATTTCAGATTCATCTGCTTATAAGTTCCTCATTTTCTCAGGTAATAAAGAACAAAGAGGACAAACTCTGAAACAGTTGCCCTTTCCTCACTGAGATAAAAGTAAGGCAGTAAATAGTATCCTGTCATCTGTAATTTCTGTTTCCATAGCATCTAAGGGCCAAGCTGCAAGGAAGATTCAGCCCAACTGCTTCAACTTTTATCATGGTACATTGAAGCATCTGGGGTCACCTCAATACATGGGAGCAGCAAGCTGTGGCAGACCAGCAGTCACTATAAAAAAGCTTTCCTATCCTTGCCCTAGATTTGCAGTTTCAGACAGCGAAGCAGTACAGCTGAGGACAGAAATCGCTGCAGCCCTACCAAGGCAAGCTGTCCCTACTCCTGCATGTCAGTCTATGGAAGGTTAAGCAAATCCAAGTCAGTACTGTTGTAATCCTGCCCTTCTGAGCTAACACCTGCATTCTTGCTTCTTTCCCTTGTGCTTCTGTGACCACTGAAGCCTTCATTGGTTCAAGGAGTTAAACCAGTAGAAAATTAAGCCAGCTACACTTAACTCTCCTGCAAAAATCAAGCAAACTAACCTTCAACAAGTGCCAGGTTAAGAGTGCCACTGGCTCCAACCTAAGGTTACTGCAGATGCAGTGGCTCTACAAGAGCCAGACCAGGTCTGGCAGGGTCAACATGAAACTGCTAAACTGAAGCCAATAATGATTTTTTCATGTTCTAACAATGTGGTTTGTTCTCAAAAAATGGTTACCAGATTTTTCCGTTAGTTTCAAATGAAAACTACGCCCTGTGTTTAGTTACGAAAAATTATAAATAAACTTTTAAAAAAAACCCTTTCATAAAAGATCTGAGTAAGATTTTTTTCATTTAAGACTTTTTTTATAATGCCCTGTAACAGGGGCTACAACAGCCCCTAGCTGTCCTAACTAGAACAGGAAAATGCATTCTTAAAATTATGGCTAACACAGCCGATGAAGCCAATTTCGTATTTCCAGGGTGGTCTCTGTTCACCATATAAAAACAGACAAGCTTCAAAACATGCTTATGCAAAAGGTGAATCTCCCACCACTTCAGTCTGGGCCGCATCTTTTTTCCTCTAGTATGCCTTTTTGCCTTTTCTGTTCCACATAATGTTCTCAGTAAAAACATGTATAAGAAATGACAGCACTGAATATTTTTGTTAAGCCAACACCTGACTGGATTTGCAGTATCATGCTTCCTGGACCTACAAAAGCAAGGTGCTCTGGGGGGAATGTTGGGTCATTTGTCCTGCCAGACTATACCAAGCCAGCTGAGAGGGCAGTCATGCCTAGAATGACTCAGCACAACAGTAAAAATTGGATATAGATACACAGTAGAAAAACGTAAACAATTTTCAAAGGTCCAAGATAAATATACCTGTAAGAGATGTCAGAAAACAGTAATGCCAGTCAACCGCGAGACTGCTTTCAAAGCAATTTTCCACATTTCAAAACCAGGTAAATTAACCCCGTTTCAATGGATAATTTTTAGTACCTTCACGTGTGTTAAACTGGACAGATAATTAGGAGACTTGGGTAGAAGTGTAAGAGACTCTGGGTCAACAGATATGGAAACAAATTTACATCTACATCCCCTACTGCTTCTTCAATAAAAGAAAACCAAAGAGCAGCACCACACACCTAGCACTCTGGTCAGCTCGGCTGTAACTCAGCGCTCGCAGTTTGACGGCTGCCAAAACACAGACTCCAGGGAGGCGGCGCCTCCGAGGGGCACGGGGCGGCAGGGCGGCC